>DWEC01000623.1:0-16073 GCA_018245735.1 Microceris miodesmiata
GCGTTAGCGACCGTATAGTTATATGCGGGAGAAGTGGATTTTGATACAGTATTAATCAAGAGATCGATGATTCTACACGGTTTGATAAAAACTCCAAATTTTCCTTCCCCAGCCCCCGTACCCGCCCCCTTCCCTCTTTACTCTATTTTATAATCAATCTAAGTTATAACGGTAGGCCAAATATTAATCACCCTTTCGTGGAAATGGACTTTCGGTAAACAGAAACGGGAGGGAAACCATTACTATTCATGTTAATGACAAAAGGGTGACGCTGGTAGCAAAATAAACATATCCCAATGTGTTTATTATTGTAGCGTAAATACATACAGAGTAGCATTCGTACAAAAAAACCGTCGCTTTTGTCGGTAAGTCAAATGAATCATAATTCCAGTACATTGACGTCTTGTGATGCCAGCTTTATCTTTATTTGTGTTTTACCTTTTTCATTTCTAGGTTATGAATTATAATATAGCATTAATAGCGGTTTATGATCATGATTTATGCTTCTTTTCAAGTTATATACTCAAAGAAGCTTATGAGATATCGTAGATATTTTAAAAAATACATTTTTAACATGAACAATATTTGTCATCGCGTATCGTGAGGAATTCTGCGCTTTTTGAATTTGGATTCGTCAGAAATATTTACCTTAAAATATATGCTCTTGTTTCTGATCACTTCTTTTACAGATAAAGCAACACTAAAGCAATCAAATTAAGAAACACATATTTTTTATTTAATATTACTGATTATTTGCAAAAAAACTGAGTTAGTTAAGTTTTACTATAGTATCCAAACTTACGCTCTCAAAATCATAGAGTATTGTGAAAAAGAATGAAAAGTGTTGCCACATTCTTCACCCAAAAATCATTAGTGACCGTCAACTAAGCTCAAGTAACATAATAATGAACGCTCGGAAGTAAGAAAAACGATCTTTAAGTCATATTTTATTAAAGTATCTTTAATATAAAGTATTTTGTTTAGTGGTTATTTTAAGTAACACAGGGACATAGGCGATATTTCAAATAATCTACCACTATGCATAGAAGCCTCTACGAACGATATGATAGAAACATTGCTATTCATATAATCAAACTAATATTTTTTACAAGTGGAACTGCCTAATTTAGTTTATTCCTTATGTGTAGTTGTAATAAAAACCACTTACACTACTATCATAATTTTTGGTTTGTGTTATGTACGGAAAATGTAAATTAAAAGTATATTAATATGTATCATAAATAATGTATCATAAATCATATGTATCATAAATATTTGGATTGCAAACATATTGTGCAAGTTACAGAATTGTTCTCTGCGTAGAAAAAATAACCATTTGTGTTGTGTTACAATTGTATATACTTTCTAAACTACCAAAGACTAGCAATTTATGATAACGTAAGAAAAAATTTAACATAGCGTCTGTAATCCCTTAAGAGGTAGGCAGACGAGTATAGTACATTGCGACATTTTACCAGTTATTTTTTGATCCCACTGTGAACCACGTGGTGTGCGTATCGCCATACACCGAATACAAATCCAGATTTCGAGATAAATCCAAAATCCGAATTGTTATTTTGGGACATAAAAACAGTAACCAATAATACAGGATACAGTCTATATAATATTGAACGTATTTGATGTTAATATTTGAATTTATCAAATTTGGCTGCAGAAATTATGGCGTGGTTCGCCGTTGCGTCCCTATGACCACATTTACAGGCATATTTATTTAGTGCACATTATACCGCCGGTGACCTGGATAGGATACATGACTCTCCCGGGTATACATTAAAACGTAATAGCGTTTTGTTATTGCCGCTACCGACAGATATTTCCAGCACTAAAATATTTGCAGCATCCGCGGTGCGTCCTAATATGGATACCGCATCATTTTCAACGAATACCGGAAACTATTTCACCCATGTAACATCAGTTTTGATCATTACATCTATTACTACAACCACAATAAAAGCTTGTTCTATATTTTGTTGAGCGATCTTTCCAGGACTTTCTTAATTGATCCTTTCTCTATCGGTTCTCCAGAGTAATCATTTCTGACCTAAAGACACACATTTATACAACGTATATTTCCTCGGGGTGGAAACGCTTTTTTTAAATGTATTTATTTGACCAACGCGTGCTTTGCTACGACACAATCAAATGATTATTGTATGAATATTATGATCATTTCTCTGTTTGAATAGTATATTTTTAATATATTTATCTGTCACTTTGCATATAATGAAGAACTCGAGCATAGCTTCAAGGTGCTTTGTCAATTATGTTAATTAACGTAAGTATGTACCTACTTTTACGTACTATAGTTCTATTTCAGCCTTCCATTCTGGAGTTACGGAGTTAAAATCTTCGGAAACATCTGCTAATAGGATCGTGTGCGTTTTTAACATTAAATATGATTTGCTGTAGCAGTTCAGGAGGCACCATGAAATCTACAAAGAAAACGCATGTAGTCTGTCGCTGTTGTCCAGCGAAGCAAACTGTTCTTTTATACTTCGCATCCTGAGCGTAGACCTGCAACCAACAACCGAGTAAGCAAGGATTGATGATGATATCAATGCAATGATATTGATGACAGTGGTGATGTTGGCGATCGTTTTTCGAGTTATGTCTCCCGAATCATTTAAGTTACTTGAACATCGTGTGAATGATCGATGACATGGAATTATCTTTGGACTGCAATAGAAGCAAGTTTATCGATCCATTGCCGTTCCAAGTTCGACTGCTAGTTCCGGTACCACCTTCATTCAGTCTGATACAGCATGTTGACTCAGCGCGTCATATATTCTACTTTCACCTACTTTACTACCCATAGTTAAAACTAAGCAAAACTAAAAGCAAGGTTTTTATCTCTGGATAGACTCAACGTTGCTTTCGTGGCTGCAAACTGCTGGTTTTAAGGTCCCATAGCCACGAAGTCGATTTCAGCTGACGTCCAACTTTATTAGCAAACTTTATTTGTATTTTAAAACGTAAGTCAAATGTCTCACTGTAAACGTAAAAGTTAAAATTAACTAAAACTCAAAAGGAATACCGTATCATTATAATTTAAATAGTACTGAATTATTAATCAGATAAAATCTATACATTTGTTTTTAATATTCTTTCTGCTATATAAATAGCATTTATTTAAATAATAATGAACAATATCATATCCTTATACGTTTACTTACGGGTACCCTTGGTCCTTTCCGGGACAGATAAAGGGTACCGAGTGTATCACTATTCTAAATAGACTTGACGCGCTTCTCCCACATTTATCACTACAATGTAACTATTTAACAATAAAATTATTTATAATAGGCCGTAGAAGCATCATCCGATATATGGAAAAGTTCTAGAAACTTCGTTCTATGAAGACTATTTGTACAGAAGTTGCTAACTTAAATACGAATAACAAAACTATTTAAACATAGAAGAAACAAATCAGTGTATGTGATGAATCTATTTTTACAATAATATAATATATGTAATGGCTTCTTCACAAAGGAAATTCTAATAATTGAAAGGCAAAATAAATGTTATTTGTAAACGCTACGCCTTTCTAACTTATTCTTGATAAGCTACTTCGGCCGTAAATAGTCTACAAATTATAATTTATCTGCATCCATCAACAATCGCATTACATATCTGTTGTGTCATTATCTTAACTACGCTCTGTACGTCCGAATAATTCTACTTCATTTTTGGGCAAAATACTCAAACCATGATACATGTTCTGTCGTAATATGTAGCTTACCGTTTACTATTCACCTGTAAAACAAGTACCCAAGCCTCGCTTTAGTATCATGATGCACTTTATTGTGTCACGTGTCTCAAGCAAATATAAAACAGACACACTCCAGAACGACATGATATAAAAGTTTCCTCCTCAAATCTAAGTGGCTCTCCGACTATGTTCAACAGCTGTTAAGTTGGATAATGGACTATGTAAAATACTCCATACACAATATATTTGATAACTTTGTGCGTTTTACGGACGCGTAGTCGCCATTTTGACCTTTATAATGTCATAGATCTATGTCCCAAGGGTATATTATGATGTTTCTTTTGAAGTGGATCTCAAATTGAAACTGGATGAACTAACTGAATCAACAATTGAGATACAAAGATAAGCAATATAATACTATATTTTATCACTTAATGCAATACAATAAATAATTTGTTCATATAACATCACGCCTAAATTTCTCCGAATGGACAGGCAAAGAAATATTGAACCCCGTTTTACCAGTTATGTTATACGTCCCATGAACACAACACGACAAGCCTATTGTCATACGCCGGGCACAAATCCAGGCTCCATGCTGCTGTTGAGGATTCGAAAAAACCCAATACTACTTTACACGACTAGCGGATCGAAAACAGGGCTTTTCGCTTAACACCGACGCTTGAAACCACTAATCCAATGAAGCGATCATTATTTGTAATTGTTTTTTTATAGTGCATCTCACACAAAATATTATAACACATAGCAAACTGAAAGCATTGTCATGTAAGTGCTGTTGAAATAAAAGTTTCTTAGCAAAATCTTTATCAGACGATAAAGTTGGTAACTCAAGTATGACGTAATAATAAGGAGGCCGCACGAGTGACAAACGACACTGCGTAGAACATGATAAACTCATCTATCTCATATCATCATGAGGATCTCATCCGTGGCCGTGATGTTGTGAGAGAAGACGCATATCCAACAGCACAAGTTCAGTTTCCATCAACAGCTCTTACGCTCGAAAACGAACTACATTCGTATATAATGAATTTATACAAAACACTTATACACGTACGAGTATTCACATAATTATGTAATTTCCATTTAGATATTGATGTATTGTTTAAAAAAATAGATGAATGTATAGAAGACAGTGGGGTACTGCTGAATTCGGAAGATCCAGCACTGTAAGAATTGGCACCTATTAGGGGAGATCTCTGTCCAGCAGCGGACACCCAAAGGTTAACAATGATAATGATATTGACTAAATATTAGGTGATGCTTTTTTTTACAATAATATTCACTATGTATACTGTAGTTACTGTGTTACTAACGCTTTCTCGCCAGCTCCCTGAGGTCATTGTGAATGGGCCTAAGTCGTAAGTCCGCCTTTGGAAAGGTAGCTTTAAGTTAAGCAAGAAATAGCAAATAAGTAAACAATGAAACGGGTGAATTCATGTAAAAAAAACACAAATGTCGATTTAACATTGGGCTTTATAAGTACGTCGTAGCGAATCTCAATCTTACCGACTCTGACATAATACAGTCAAGATACTCACAAAAATGCCCTTTGCGAATCAGTCAGTCAGCATAATCGTTTATCACAGAATCGGATGATTGAGTTGGCAGCTCAAGAACAATGTAATAAGATCAAGAGGTGTGCAAAGGGAGATCTCTGAGCCCTCTTTTGTAGTCATGTTCCATAGTAATCCAAGCAGTGTCTTGGAAATAAGGAGTGTGTACATTAACCCTTGTTAGATGCTTTGACAACACTGACCCTTCTCAAATTTCTTGACGCACAAACGAGTATGCAAATAAAATTTTCCAATGCCCCTTTGACTTTTTACGAACGGTAAACCTGTCTAACTTACTAGAACAAAGGAGTTGTAAGACTTTCAAACGTAAGCACATATCGACTGTTTCGAAGCCTTTTATGTGATGTTCCAGAAAACTCACGCCCACAAATCGTATGGTTTCTAGAGAATAAGTAAAAAATACCGACATTTTATTTATTCACGGAAAATCGCCTGAAGTTATAAAAATATATGAAAACACTTTATCCAGATCTTTAAAAACAATTATTTGTTAATAATGTTAATAATAATGTTCAATAATGTTAATTAGGTATTCTGGGACGAATTTTTTGATATAGCTTAATTAGCTTGGGAGCTCGAGATTATCTTCCCCTAATTGCGAAATAGCCACCGCCGAGATTTTAATCTCGGAAATTTACCCGCAGATGAATTGATGATTAAGAACAAAACTAAATGAAATATAAAAGACAATAAGATTTATAGTTTAATTATGTCACTGTCTCAACTATTTCTCATATATCGTATAAAAATTACATAATATAATCAACCATTTTATGCACTCTTAGACACAGGTCTACTCTAAGAATTAAATTGGTTAAGAGGACTATAGTCTGTTACGCTGGCCAAAGATGCGTTGGCAGACTTCACACGTATTAGAGAACATTATGTAGGAAACTAAGGTGTTCTAAATTTCTTGACGACATTTTCATTAACTGGTACACCAAGTGATATTGATATTAAAACACATAATTTTTGTAAATAGGTTCTCGCCAGGGTCTGAATCGAGAACCGTCGGAGTGAGAGGCTGAATTTGGAAGCAACTAAGCTTTCGATGCTTTTAGAAAAGAAAATTGCTCATTTAAAATATTAAGCACTTAGTTTTAGTTTTAATAATTAATGCACCGTAACCTTAATATTTCCCTGAAGGAGTAGGCAGAGAAGTATAGTACACGTATGTAATATAGAAGTGTAGGTTTTTTAATTGTCTATACTCGAAGAACTAAAAGGTCTAAAAATCTACGCTCTTAAGAACTAAAAAATGCAGGCATCTAAAATAGGTACAGATGTACTTCATGTAGCTACTTAAAGTAAAATGAATAAAATTTCCACTCCAAGTTGAGTTAAAGTACTTTTTTTAATAGTAAACATCAGTACCATACATCAACGTACAATATTGAAAAGTATTGAATTTAATCTTATATAAGAGAGGTGCACTTACAGTCTTGAGAGCGGTAAGTAAATAGGGTTGCGCCATGAATCAGAGTAACAGTTTTCCGATAAGGGGGCGGCTAGCCCGATATAGATGCAAGCTATTTTATTGTGCTAGTATTTCCATCGAACCTCGAACGCGAACTTAATACATTTACTTCGCGTTGCACGTTTCATGTGCAGTGTTTTTCTTTCAAATGTCTTTTGGTTTTGCCATTAGATCTTTTGCATGTTTTCCACGCTGTTAACTAAGTAGTTTAAAATAGAAAACTTCGTTCGTAGGGTAGGCAGAGAACACGAAATATGTCTCTATCCTTACAGGCCCGACCGTGCATCTGCTACGTATTAGAGTTCAATGTTACTAAAATCTCCCTGTTGAACTATGTGCTATAGTTCACCGTTTTTTTTTTATTTACAGCGCTATTTGGCTCGTGGTATCGGCGAACACAAGTCGAGCGGAAACTGAGATAAAGTCGTGGCCGTTGGTAACTTACAACTCGCGGAAATCAACTGGGCACGTGCGAGGAACTTCCTTTTCCAATGTTAGCGCTCTCGCCTTTGACGCGTCCCTACTTCACTATTGCGTCATCATATAAAGATACCTAGTTACATTCTGCGAGTTATACAGCGCTGTATAAAACGACGTTTGCCTGCAGAAGGTTCCAACTGCTACGTGTGCTACATTGGATAATGGAAGGGTCACACCAACTTCCTGTTTACGTATTCACGTAAAACTAAATTCGTAGCGTTCCATAATTTACATATTTCCACGGTTACCAAAGCTCCAATGACGGCATTCTTTGTTTCTGATTATGTGTAATTACGAGTATATTATTGTGTTTTAATACCGTATATTATTACTAAAGGCGCTTTAAACAAAAAGGCCTAATAAAATTCATAACAGCTTTTCAAACTACATACATTTTATAAATAATAGATGATTTTTGTTTGAAAATTGTAAACCAAAGTTTCTATTTGCTGATTAGTTTTAAGTATTCAGTGTACAAAATAAATAAAATGAAATAAAATAAATGATTTCAGAATTCAAATATCGTATAACTTGAATATCTGCTATACCGTGAATGTTAATACGTCATACCTTCCAAGTATACGTGGAATATAAAGTTAATTACAAGTTCTTAGGGTACATTTTATTTGTGAATAATACTAATTAATAAAATTAATAAAAATCTGGCAAGCCGTACTTGGTCAACGAAGCAGACTACGGCGTTGAACTTTTTCGTTTTTAGAAGAGAGCCATGGTGTCCTAACGTGGAACGATAGAAGAATTAGAAAATATAAAATAAAAAAAAAATCCTGACCACTTTATTTCTGCCTGGGAGATACATAAATATTCTGCATGTCATTTAACTTAAGAATTAAATATAAATATTAGTACGCTAATAACTCCTGCTAGTAAATAACTGATAAATTTGGCTCGTGCGGCAATAAGCGACACGTTATTACCCTAATTCACTTTATTATGCAAAGCAAACATTGATCCAATTTAAATTAATAATTATAACCAACTTGATTGGATACCGCGTGAATATTCTAAGCTACGGTCTTCTGATATGTGCTTACCGGTACCACAATCTGTAAATTTAAATACCATCTGAACAGTTACAGTTACAACTAAAATATATGTAAATAACTGCTTACAATTATTATAGATATAACGGCCTAGACATTTTACAAATATACAAATAACTGCATTCGTATCCTTCAATTTCCAGTGAGTTATACATATGTATATATAATATATACACGCGGGGTCCCTTGAGGCGTCAGCACTGGCAAGTAACTAAGGTACTATCTGTATATAATGAACAACATAACATCACGTCTGTATTTCTCCGAAGGGGTATGTAGGGGACTGTAACACATTTCCACGATTCACAACTTACGTTATAAGCTCCACCATGGAATAAGGGGGAGAGCCTATAACGCACCTGGCATGAATCCAGACTCCGAGTTGCTAACGGGAATTTTACAAAGAAAAACTCAATAATACTAAATATAAATACATAACTAACAAGTCAAAAAGATAATACAAAATTTAAAACATTGGTATCCTTAGTTACTCGTGGGAAACCACAGAGTCATCAGCATACCGTTTAATAAACGGGTCTCTATGACGAATGTGGGTTTTCATTGGAAGGTTGTTTTCATAGACCCTCAATTTGCGCCCCAAACGACTGTCCGACGATCCGGCCGCCGGCAATTGTACAGTGTACAAAAACATTTTCATTACAAAGGGTCTACTTTTCAACTGATATCTTTTATTTATAAACACCGCTAGTACCTTTATTATAATAGTAATTAAATTAAAGCAACATAAAATAACTAAATGTTATATTAACTTAAATAACTGATTACAAGAATTTTCTCAATATTTTATTGTAATAGGGCTTAAGAGAAATTGGCGCACCTTGTCGTATGATCCAAATGATTATGTATAACACTCACAGCATCAGATTAGTAGTTTGTGATTTAATAGCGATACGCTCACGTATAAATGCAATTGCACCTGGTGGTAAGCGAGACGTAGCTTAGGTTGCTTGTCACACGCTTGCTTAAAAAAATCTCTCGTATCTTTTATTATATCGTACGCATGAAAAAGATAAAATAAACATGCCCAAACATGTTTACCATTGTTGCTTTAAAAATATCTATACTTAATTGGCTATGTTTCAAAGATCATTCATTATCTCTGCGGGTTTAAAAATATCTATAGGCACTACTGACTTATCATTAAAACCGTCAGCCATTGGACTACAAGTTGTGCTATCATAAGATTGTTACTAACAACAATCAGAAATATTTAATTGCTTTTATCTCTTGCTCGCTTGCTTTTGTTTGATACCAACATTTGAACATTAACACAATTGAAAAAATGTTCATAATAAATTAAAGTTAAATTATTCCTACCTAGATTTATTTTACAGGACAGAGAAATCATTTAATTTATCATATAACAGCGTAACTTCACGCCTATAATCCCCGCAGGAGTAAGCAAAGGAGTGTAGGAAACTCCCACGTTTCATCAGTTACGTTGACGTCCCATGGAATAAATAGGTAGTGAGTCTATTGTCTTACTCCGAGTACCGAGACTGTGGTGACCTACAAGAAATTGTAAATAAGAAAATTTCAATAGTATCCGACCCACTAGGACTTCCCGATCGGCAGTCGCGGTTGCAACCACTCGACCAATGAGGCAGTCAATTAACGCTCTATTATTGTTAATATCAGTTTAAGTTTCGAATTAAATTAAAATGCATAATGCGTGCTGAGTCAAAACAATCAAACCACTCGACTATAGAATGCATCATATAATTTATTGTGAAAGTGAAAGATTAATTACAAAAGATAATTCTATTCCATGAATCTAGAATCGGTTAAGAGAATTCAATTAAATGTAGCCTCGATTCTAGAACTGAGTTCAGCATTCATCAGTGGATTCCCTCAAGCGGTGTCCGACGATGGTGATTCAATAATCCCTCATTCTTAGTTAATAACATTTAAAATTTGCTTCAGCAGTGGAGGCTCCCGAGAGTTCGACTTTTGTGGCCGGCTACTGGGTCGCAGGCCCAATGAGGCGAATTCATCGGATTTGCGCGGGACGAAATTTCCTACAAAATATTATATTTTCTGTACTAAAAACTGATTCTATTCATTTATGCGTTATTAGCTTCTTACCTAGTTCATTGCTTTCAGCAACTTGTTTAAAAGCATAAGGACTTTAAAAATAAATAAATACAGTGATTACTTCACTTAGGAAAGAAGACAAAAACTATAGTGAATCTCAAAACGAAACCTAAGACTTCTTGACTCGTTAAAATGAGCAACACAGAAAGTAAAAGATTATTATACAAATTCAAAACGATATCCTTGCCATCTTCAAATTCTATTTAAAATGTATTTAACATTAAAAATTTTATTAAACATATATACATTATATGATAGCTTCTCATTTCTTCAATATTATACATAGTAATTTGTCTCGGTTACCTTTACTTCAAATATTGTCATACTTTTGTGATTCCATGTTAGTAAATCTTTAATCAAATTTCTAAGTTTGTTAAAAGTCGATCGTTCATGATATTTTCGACACTTATTTCGCCAGTTTCATTTCGACTTTGTTAAATAAAGTTTGTTATCGCGGGCTCGACAGATGAATGACCAAACTAATTGGTGACGTTAAGCTGAACGAGTCTGAAAAAATATTTTATTCGAAACTGTATATTGTTTCTCACAGTTGCATTCGTTATATATTATAATATAATACCTATAGTATAATAATAGTATTTATTTTATTATACTATTATATATATAATAGTATAATAAAATATCTCTGCCAATTCTGTGACTTAGAGCAGTACGTAATCTCAAATAAATACCTACATGGAATGATGAGCTAGTAACTTAAAATTATACCACCGAAAACCACTAAGAAGAAACAAGAAATATCAACAAATATTTACGTCATTAAAAACAGTTAAAACAGTTAAAAATAAAATAAGATTTTCAAATCTAACCGACATAACACTTACTCAGGTTTAAAAAGCTTAAGGTCTGTGAACGAATAGAAACAGCAGCTGTGTCTCGAAGAACCAAGACTAGAATAGTCATTGATTCGCCATTAGACTTCTGCTCTATTTCAATTACATCCGCATCTCCGCGTGGCAGCGAAGTGGCGCGACCGCACGCGGCACCGGGCGCAGATCACTCAGCACGGAACTTTAATTAAATTATTGGCCACCCATGCGACATCATAGCTTGATTGTATTCAACTCTGCACACTGGCGCCGGAAACCACGATACATTTCTACTTCCATTTAGTTTCACTCAACTGTTGCAATTTAGTTCTATTTCCGGTATAAACAGTGCTTGCATTGTTTCGACAAGATCTCAAGCATTGTTTTTGTTATACGGGATATGCAGAGTATTGAGTCATCCAATGTCTCTATCCTCCTCACACCATCACGCTAGGTCTCTTACAGAGTAGGCAGAGAGCAAGGAGTGTCAAATATCTCTACCCTTACCGAACTGTCGCGCTTCTTCTACATGAATTACTCTTTTTTCGTTCGTCGGTTTCGAAGACTCCCGATTTCCCCATGGTTTCTTTCGATAGCGATTGTTAGCTGCAAAATTCACAGTCCATTTAGCAGTTGACTATACAAAATCTTCGTAAAAATATTTTAGCATCTGTGACTTATCTACCATATCCAGAAATCAACTCGGCAGTAGAAAAGGATGTGCTGCCCATCCCGCCACCTGTGTCCGCCTACCAATGTCTACTGCTCTGGCCTCGCACCATTACCTCGCTATTACGTCATCAGAGTGAGGTGGCTAGTTAACTTCTGCGAGTTATAATGGCAATATTGATTTCCCATTAGACAGGTGTTCAATTTCAATTATAATACATCCTTTCAGCGATGTAACTCGACGCTACCCATATTATCATAATCTGAATACATTACTCGACTTCTTATCAATTAATCGACTGGTCGGTTTGTCCAGTGGTTAGTGAACGTGCATGCTAAGCAGGAGGTAGCGAGTTCTATTCCCATCCAAAACAAATATTTGCGTAATATACTCAAATATTTTTTGTCGAGGTCTAATAATATATAAGTACATCTAAATATATATATACTTATATACCTATGTGTTTTATCGTCCGTCTATTTACCACAGCACAGCCTCTCCCTAAATTGACAAAACAACCCCAAAAAACTTACTTAACATTACTAATTTATTTATTATTATTCATGATTTGCAACAATTCTGTAGCATTGACCAGTTTACCAACACTTCTATTGCGAGGATTCTTGAACTATTAACGCACAATCAATTTGCCATTCGATGCTGGCATTTCGATGTCTACTACTAATTGCATTTGCACATTTCAGCCGCGCGCTCAAACCACACCGCAGTCATTTGGAGATGCCTCAACACTACAGTAAGATTAAATTATTGAGAACTCAAGCGAAAATATACCATGAACGTGTTAGTTGTATATAGTTGTACATATAGTAGATATATTTCACTATATATTAAATCTGGTGTCATATTATTCTGGAAGGATAGAAATGTTTGGCATTCGGAATTCTCTGCCTACCTTGTAAAGGACGTGTCGTGTTAATATAAATATGAGTACAATATTTAAACTTTGTCTCACTTCAAAACGCATCATCATCATCGTTCTGTTTTCAGTCACTGGTCTCCTACCGAAATGAGAAGGATGAGGCCTAGCCAGCTACACTGGCCATTTGCGTTTGATAGACCTCACACGCCTTACAAAACATTTGAACCCAGCACCCCGGGATGGAGACTAAAATTTAAACAACCACGCTATCACTGCTTGCTTATCACTGATTTATACTCACGTACGTTTTTCGGGATGGCCCGGTGAGTTAAGCCGTTACATATATAATCATGTGATAAATACTCACGAAACATTTAGGTAATATCACTGCTTGATTCACCATTTGACATTTATGTACTTCCGTTATATTTCGCACTCTCATATCAATAAAGTCGCATTTCAATCCGTATACCGCAGCAATTATTTCCATGTCAGTCGACAATACACTACAATAAAATTGTAAGACGCACAATTTATTTAACATGACACAAGAAATATAAGTATTATAGCTTAGTGTAGTATAGCTTATTATAGTATAGCTTATTATAGCATAGTATATATAGTGTAGTATTATACCTTAGTATAGTATAGTATAGCTTATTATAGTATAGTATATATAGTGCAGTACTATAGCTTAGTATAGTATAGCTTCATTGATGAACCTTTAAGTGTTACATTCACCTTGTCAATTTGCCTGCCTTTTAACCTGCGATTGCCGAATTTTAACTGTTGTGTTTTACTTAAGCGCAAAAGTACTTTAACGGTTCGTTTTCACTCTCAGGACAAAAATCTCTATTTTCACCAAATAATGTACCTTTTAAACATAACACATTTAAAATTCGCAATATATTAAAATAGTATGAATTCTACCAACTCACACAGAACCCGCTTAGCACAATTTAGCATTATCAGAGGAGATCTTAGATCAGTGATACGATAGAGAGATTGCTAAAAATGACGATCATGATGATGAACATATTTTTTATCATTGACTCACCTTCGAAGTATAAAAAAGCGAAAATTTGACTAAATCACCAACATTAAGCGTATAAGATTTTAAATTCTCACCATAAACTATGGCTTTTACCTTCACATTCCGACAGTGAAACAAGGGCAACAAGGGATTATGACTATTGTTAAATATGTGTACCAAAATACTAATAAGTATCGAGTATTGGCTAAACTAAATTAGTAAAAGTAGTACATATTAATAGATAGTATTTTATTTTATTTTATTTTATTTCACGTGCGCGCGTGTATGTACAGCGCTCATAAAAAAGTGAACACTCGAGAATTACTAAAAATCGAAGCACATTGTTGTACAACGTTTGAGGGTTCGTTTATAGATATACTGATACATACAATGTAAAAACATAAATAATTATTTTATATGATCACGCTAAAATAATTTTATCTAACGCTAAAATCATTTTATCTAACGCTAAAATCATTTTATCTAACGCAAAAATCTATTTTATATCATCACGCTAAATTTCCAGGTGTCTGTAAAACCCTGTGATGAGGTTATATGATAAAAAGACAGGGACTCACAAAGAGAGAGGATTGCGCACCTGGCTGCGCACTCGCCTGCTCGTGTGCTCATTTGTTTGTAGTAGGCTCGATACACGCAAGCATACACACACACAGCATACGGCATTTCGTTACACTAAATCGCACTACCCGTAATCCGCGTTAAGAAACTTCTGAGGAGATTATAAAAAGATTTTCGATATTAATCCGTTAACATAAGAAATTGAATTACCGTAACTAATGACCACTAATTTATTTTGATATATAGTAATAATATTTTGGGACATTCCAAAACACACTTGTCTCATCCCCAAGTAAGCTCGAAAAGACCCATATTTACATATTTATAGACATTTTTATAGCCAGTTACTAAACAAATATTTTGGCTCACACAAATTCTTTTCCTGATTTTAAATCGAGTACACACCGAGCTCTGCAGTCATGGTCACTAACCATTGGACCAACGCGTAAGTCAAAGTTTGAGTCGTATAAACAGCTACAGACTTAAGAGGCCAATAAAACGTAGCGTGTGTAACTGCACCCCGAGTCGTGATCCCCGAGAGCCTTTCTTATAGTGCAATAAAATATTTCATTACAGCGCCAAGTATTCGCTGCAAGCCAGTCCATTTTATTTATCTTTCGAACGACGCCCTGCTGTCCCGCACGAGTAAAACTTTCAATCATTATCATTGTTCTGATTTGTCAGTATTTGCATCATGAGGAACGCAGAAGTCTACGAATTACGTCAGGTCTCTATGCATAGACTTATTTGGCACTCAGTGCTCTCTGCCTATCCCGTAACAGACCTAGCGTGATGATATAACAATTGTTATCATTTTACAGAGTAAGTATAATGAATCGTATGACAAATAGCTCTATGTTTGCAGATATGACTCGCTTCTTCCACATTCATCAGTTTTTTCATCCATTTAACTATATACATAATAATGTATTTCGGTTTTGAAATGTTCTACCGATCTTACTGAAATACAGGTTGGAGCTAAAATCGTAAGGCAAGTATAAAAAAACACATCGTTCATATGAAATGCTTTTAGTGGTACTGGCTCGAGAGATTAAAATATCCACTCGCGGTTTGTAAAATCCCAGCTCATATTCCCTATTTTGGTCTCCGTTACTTTGTTTGTGAGTGTTCTTGGTTGGAGGAATTAATTGAATAGGTGTATGTAGAACCTCTTTATATGGTGTTGGTTTTATTTCGTTTTACATGTAAGTATATACGCTGTTGAGTAGGTTATCAGTTAATGATGTTAAAACTAGGTCTAGCCAAAGACGCACATTAATATGTTGCATTATAAGAAAGAAACAAAGCGCTTTGTAAAAGATATGTTTTATCTGTTTGTTTATTGTATTTGTGGATATCTCTATTGTAAATACTACTATTATAAAAATAGTAGTCTCACTTGATGTGTTCATTCATTTACAAAATCCATTAAAATTATATAAACACTTGCTATCTGTCATTTCCTAAAACAGTTACCATTCCTACCTGCCGCGAAGAAGTTCCTGAATTAGATTTGCAGTCAAACGCCAGTTTATATATAGTCAGTTTATATATAATCAGTTTATATATAGTCAGTTTATATATACGAATGTAAATACACCGTTTCAGAACATTAGT
>DWEC01000624.1:0-16067 GCA_018245735.1 Microceris miodesmiata
CCTACCGGACTGTAACGGAACTGATGGTATGTTTCCTATAGGCTTAGACATAACACGAACTCGTTGGGGGCAGAACCACAAACTTATAAATAAATATATGCTAATGTTCTTCTTTCAGAAAATCTCTGTAACGAAGTTGACCCCTCGATGCTGTTGCTCCAAGATACCACTAAGAGCTTCCATGGAAACTATTCCTGCAAGGGCAAAAACTCTGCTGGCTGGGGAAATGAGAGCCAATACACTGAACTTGTCGTCAACTGTACGTAGTTATTAAATAAAGATGTTAACATTAAAATTTAAGTGAAACCAAATTTTAACAGTTTTTGTCTCAGTAGAATGACGTGGACGAAACTGACATTCCATTTTCCAAATTTTTGATCATCTAAAAAGTATCAAAAAGATTTCTTGTTCAAGTTCCAGTCTTGCGTAGTAACGCAGGATGAGTTAAACATAACTAATATATTTTTTCTATATGTTAGCTTAGGTAAACACGTACTCGTATATTAAGATTCCACACTTTCCGACCAATCCTTAAAAAGTGTATAACATAATAATTCCAGATCCACCTGGACCTGCTAAGTTGACTTACTCTCCGTGGCGAGTTGTGAAAGGAAAATCTTTGGTTTTAAGTTGCAGTATACAAGAGAAGGGTAGACCTGAAGCTCACAGGTAGGAAACCGACAGCAATACCATACAAAAATAAATAGTAGACTGAAGAGCAGTAGATACATCTCCCTGTACTCATTTAAAATATGAAATCAAAGATTTGCCATATGTGACAACAGTTGAAATGTGGCAGTTATTAACTTAATAATTTAAAGAATATTAGAGAATTTTAATTTTTTATAGACGAGATTAATAAAGAAAAATGAGGTAAAGAGAATAAGCTTTTCATCACCGAATCAATAAAAAAACGAATCACTAATACATTTTCTAAATTTTAGATTTCGTTGGCACCGCGGCAATAGAGTAGTCAGCGACATTGTTTCTCAGAACTGGACCATAGATCCCGTGACCGTGGACCATCGCACTAATTTCTCCTGCAGAGGAATCAACTCTGGGGGTGAAGGGGAAGCGGCTATTGTTAATATTGATGTACTAGGTATAATCGTTTTTATTTTCATAAGTATCTGGTTAACATAGACACTAGACAAATATGCACAAGTATAAAAGATATGACTGAGACCCAAAAAAATATGGAAAACTGAACAAATGAATAATAGATATTACAGTTTGAATCAATATGTGAGACCTAAACTCTTAAGTATCTATAGCCATGGAAATTTACAACATCAAAGATATATTGAGCCATGAGATGAGTAACACACGTGCAGTTAATTCCGATTAAAAGTTCGGATCTTCGGATGCTTATCAATATAAACCAAACTATGACCGTTGTAACCTAAATCTTGTAGTAATTTATTTAAATGATAAATATCTTTAAAAACCTGTTTGTTTCTGCATTTGCAGCGCCGCCAAGCTTCAAGTATAACATGAATCAGTACAGTGGAGCTCTTTACAAATCGCAGGTAACGAAAATAAATTTTAAATACAGAATACACTAACAACTTACTTCGTAGAATAAATTTTGCTGATACAAAGTATCCTTCGATGTGACAAGTAGGTATTAAACATAAATATATAGACGGATTCGAGTGACAATGCAGTATGGATGACTTTGAAACTGAAAATGAAGTAGAAATAATAACGATACATCCAGTATTCGATTCGAAATTATCATACAACAATTTCTATTATCCCCCTTGCAGACTAAATCTTGCAAAGAAATTTTATATAAAGAATTAAAGGAAGATGTAGACTCTGATAACTTTCTCGAAGTTTTGTTCAATTTATTACGGCACAAATAAAACTCTTAACCTGTAGAGGTATGAATACTGTGTATTGTAGGTCCTTAGGGTTTTATTTTAAAATACTCATATCTGAACTAAATTAGCACATGTATGGTTTAGGAATGCCTCAGGGCATATTGACTGAGTTCAAACATTTTATTAAGTATCGTTAAAACAGATAAAGAAGTAATAATTATGCTTTTTAATTTTTTAGAATATTTCACTATCGTGCACGGTGGAATGTGCTCCACTGTGCAGCGTGCAATGGCTCAAGGATGGTCAAGTAATAGATCCCGAGAAGACTGATCGCTACTACGTAGTGGAACGGAAGATCGAGCCACAATTCAATAGAAATGATTTTGAAGCTACAGAGTCTACATTGGTAAGATGCGAGGATTGAATCGAAATAAGTTTTTGGCCGTGACAAAGCAGTTTTTTTAACTTTTAATTTAACATCTCTTTATATAACCGTCTATAAAAGTGCACAAGGCCGCTGATAAGGGGCGGCACGCCCGGTAGTGGACTGAGACAAGTTGAAGATATGATAATGGTGTAGCACACGTAATAGTAGCCAATGTAACGCTGGCGTGTTGCTCCATTCAGCACTGGAACATGTCGGCGTGGCCGGGCGGCGCGCTGGCGCGCGCGGCCGACACGGCGCGCTACACGTGCCGCTCGTCGCGCAACGCGGCCGGCCCGCCCGTCAACTCCACCACCAAGTTCGCGGTCGAGTGTGAGTACTCCCTTACTTAGCGTTCCTTCACCGTTTAGATTTTGCCGTAAAATTTCAACATTAAACTATATATAGGTATTGTAGATAAGTATATCCCTTTAGGGTAATCTACACACTCGGTTAACTGATCGCTAGCTAGAAATCAAAAATGTTTAACTCACATTTCTTTTTGTACACCCAAATACTGTAAAATATTTATTCCAGATTTCGAATGATTTGGTGCGCAGCGCCATCTATACAGGACGGAGCAAACTACTTAGATCTAAAATTAAATGTGATGTAACATACAAATACAAATGAACTTTTGCTGAAACGTGACGTATACCCAGCTAACTATCCGATTACTACAATCATCTTACTAATTAATGGTTACAACGCTATTAACCATTGTTAATATATAGCGAATGATTTTATTGACACTAACAGTCCTTTCGAGGTTAATTGCAAACAGCTTGGAGAGCGCCGGTTCTTGTAACTGGTATCTGATCATGTGATTCTTCTTTAGCCTAAGAGAAGTAACTGTTTAGAATTATATACGAGTATGTGGTGACATTACGTTAATTATTTTGTTCAGATGAACCAGAGAACATCACAGTGACACCGCAAGTGGTTTCCGTTAATGAAAATGAAATTCCCGCCAAAGTTGTGTGCTCGGCCAAGTAAGTATGAATATTACATATTTTTCCAAACATTCCTACTAAATGAAAGAATGTTAGAACTCTCAGTTCAGTATATTTTGATGTTTAGACTGAAATAGACTGATGATGACGTATGTTTTTCTTTTGGTCTGTATGTATTTGGTATAACAATTATTGCCGCTCGCCCAATGTAGCATACTGCGGCCTACGGCTAGAAGGGATGACGATTTACAAAAGATCCTGGGAAGCCACAGAGTGTTATTGCGCTCATAAGGAAAGCTCTGTGCCTAACATTGGACTAAAACAGGCTGATGATAATGATGATGGGTTATTCGGAGCTAACTGCCAACTTTCACTAGTTGGATCGGCAATAAAAACAGAAGAAAAAGGCTGGTGATGATCACTATTTGAAAAAATCTGCAGTATTTTTATTTATTTTTTACACAGTTACCGTTTTTAAATTCCCAGAGGTTTCCCGATGCCGAGTTACAAGTGGCGCCGAGAGAACGCGACCAAGCCTAACGGGAAAGAGCAGAACAACTCGTCGACATTGCTGTCTGCTTCCAACACGCTGCTGCTCGGACCCGTCGCCAGAAAGGACGCAGGCAACTACCTGTGTGAAGCCTACAACCGACACGGGGCCGTCAACACCACAGTGTTCTTAAACGTCATGTGTAAGTGGAGTTTCACGTAGAACAAAATTAGCTTGGTTAGAACGAGGATGGAACAAAGATATAACTTATTTCTTTAAACAATAATCAATCTGATTTATTTAACTATTAATTTATTTAAACTTAAATTTAATTTAAATTTGTTTGTTATTTTAATTTATTTAACAAATGGTATATTCGCGCGTGCAGACGTATGTATATAGAAATTTACAAATTTACAAATGTTCTTACATATAAAAGTTATCTGTGTACGTGTATGTAATTATTATTTATATATACGAGTATTAATGGCTGATATGTATTATTTTCGGTTTCAGTTATACCTGAATGTGGTATCAAACAGATGGAAATTGACGGAAAACCTACTCTAGTGTGCACGGCGGACGCTAATCCCACAGAAGTATGTAAACATATTGATAGTTCTACACAGATACTATTTACGATTTTGAATATATCCACTGTAAAGATTCATAAAACAGAAAACTGATCCAATTTATGAGTACTTATCGAAAAACAGAATAGTGGTTTCAACAAATTATTGGTTTTTCCACCAGGTGTCGTTCTCCTGGAAATTAAAGAACGACAATGACAGCCTCACAACAGAGAGGATTTGGCAGAACGGGCCGCAGAGCTACTTGGAGCTGGACGACAGTGTGGACGTGTACAGGACTTATCTGTGCTTTGCCAACAACTCTGTCGGCATGTCCAGAGCTTGCGAACGGGATGTTATGGGTAAGATCTTGCTACATTCGGTGTCGGTGAAACAAAACACCTTAAGAAAACCTGAACAGAAATTCAAGCTTCAAATACTAAGAGAATTGTTAACAAACAAATGAAAAAGCTTGTCACCAGATATACATAGCTTCGGGATCGTATATAATGAAAACACTACTGTTGTAGATCAAAATTAATTCATTTAAATACCACCAACTAAAAATTAACTTGCAATATCTGTTTATAAACGCTACGAAATAATGTAATAAGCGCCATCTATTACTCGCATTTGTAAAATATCACCACGAATAATATTTTCTGTCGGGAACACGCATAGATTTTTTTTGACCTTTGATTGCAAATGTTTATGGTGACAAATTTTATTTCTATTTGATTTTAAAACAATATTCTTTGTTTTTTAGCTAACTTGGATAGTTACAGTAAGTAATATTTACAACAAATCAATAAAATAATGAAGCTCCGATATTAACACCAAATAATTAATAAATTATGCTTACGACAAACAACAGAATATTTCTCTCTAAATACCATACTACTCTTATTTTAATATAGATACCTATCTATAAAACCAGATTTATATTACTGATTGATATAGTATATTATGTACATGCTAAATAATCGTAATAAACTATATCTAGGAATATTGACTTTGGCTTTATAAGTTCTACCAAAGATAATACCTATAACTTAAGCAGTTATTTATTAAAATTACAGAATTATCTGTAATATAAGTATCACATTCACAATCAGGCTACCTTTAATTCCATTAATATTTATGTTATCACAGAAGACGAAAAGACTACCTCTAATTTATTACTTTTAATCTTGTATTCCAAATGTTCCACAGGTAACAAGGTTTGGTGGAGGGATCAGCAGAAACTCATTTTGATCGGCGCGATCGCTCTCGCTATATTGGTGATCACCGTGACAATCTGCATCATCATAATCTGCATATGCAGACGGATGCGAGCTAAATCCAAATGTATGTATACAATTATAAATTATAACATTAGACTCTTGACTGGTCGAAAAAAATTGCAAAGGGCAAAAATATTTTTTCATCATTGGAGTACTGTGACTATAGCATGTACCTATACAGGTGTTTATATAGATGTATATAACTGTAGTACAGTACCAGCCCTGAAGTATAAAAGTTAAAATTTCCACTTTGTACAGGGCTATGAATGAAGATCCATGCGAAAAAAAAAATCGGATTTTTTTTTGCTTTTGCTCGTTGGATCCAATTACCAATTTCCTCGTTGCGTATACAATCTTGAAAATATCATCTGAATCCAGAAAAACTAACGGGTAAAAATGTCGTTAATCCATTTTTGGCCTCCACATAGCGTCGACTGCAAGAGACATATTTATGCTCGACTAGAATTATGTATATAAAAAACCGTTTAACTATAATATGTTACACTTGGCATGGCATAAAAAGTTAACTTATCTGTTTCCTAAGTTGTTACTTAACATATCGTATGTTGGAATGCAATAGTTCGATATTTTTTGAGGATTAATATTCAGCTTTTCTATAAACAAACCCTATTTCAATATTAATTAATCGTATATGTTGTTCGATTGCTACGAGTTGTTTATGTCGCACCTAATTGTAACTGTTGTGTCTAATTATTGTCTTTTGTTTATCTGCCTTTTCATGGATGCTGCATTTTAACTCGGATTGATACAAAAACTAATAATTAAAAATATATAGATAACAATCCTGTTGAATTGGAGGAGCGAGAGAAGTAAGTATCAAACTTTTAATAGTCATTAGATGAGAATGATCGGCGTAACCCTAGTAACAAAATTACAACAATTATATTTAATTATCTGAATAATTGTTGTGACTGTTGTTTTACAAATTTGGTATTTATGATTAATTCTATATAATTGTCCAAACACTTTATAATATTACCATGAAATAATTAATGGTAATAACGGTTCGTTAATAAGTAACACATAGTAAGGATTAATTTTATTTTCGTGAAACAACAAATACAACAATATATTATACCCGAACACACAACTTCCACAATCAAATTAAAAAGTGGCTATTATATAATATTTAGGAAAAATACTTCTTTACAATAATGTCAATTTATTGGTTGTTAAGGCCCAACTTAAGAACGTACACAAATCACTAGTTTCTGTATGATTTTTTTGTGTTGCGGTTTCACTAGCCGCAATTTCTACTACTCCTAACTTAGTTACATTCGTCTGTTGATTTCGTTCTTAAGAATCAATAATATATTTGTAACTGTGTCATACATTGAAACTAATGACAAAAACTTACTCTAGTCGAAGCTGTAGACATAGTACTCAAAACATAACTTAGATATAAACAGCAAGTTTCCTACTTTAAAAATTATAATTTTCACGATTTATGTACTTATATCTCCCAGTATTGAATATTTATATGTATATTCGCACCCTATTGTTTTATTTGTATCTAGAGCTACTTCGTATATCTCAAAATATATATGTATATGTATTAGTATATTAGTTATTGTTTCTGTGTTTCTTTCTTTGATCACGCAGCTACGCCTTTGGTCCGAGCAGATTCTTGGCATACACTGTCAATGCCACCTTCGAGGTCACCCTTAGTTGTCCCAATGCAGTAACTCAAGGTCAATAAAGTGTGCTTGAGTTTTTGCTTTGATTGCTACCACAGTGGTTTTCAACCACGTTCTTGTATGTTGAAATATTTGAATTATAAATAAAGATATATTAGGAAATTGAAGGGAATATTCATTGACATGATTATAACAACATTATTGAAATAATTGTTGTTTTCACACAATTAAATGTGTTTTATACAATATGTAATTATTAGTATTCATCTAAAGGTATAATTAACTGTCTTAGCATTAATGAAATCGAAGTTTATTTAAATGCATTTTGTCATATATCTTTACTAATATCACACATATATCTACACTAAGGCAGAGAAACTTTATGGTTAAAACGTTGAAAACCACTGTGTGATGTGCTTGGACCATTGGCTGTATTTGTCGACATTTTTTTACTTAGTATTAGTTATTAGTCAGTTTTAGTTATTTTTTTCCTAATTTGAACTTTTAGAAGTAACAATCTAGCTATAGCACGATTATTAACTAGAACTGCTAACTCTTAACAAACTAACACATACTAACTATAATATACATTTATCGGATTTTTATATCGGTTAATTATAGGTGTGAGCCCTTCATTCGGATCAGTACAGGTTTTACACTGATCCGAATCCTTAATATTATCTTTATTTTTTGGTAATAGTTGATATATCCGTAACCCATCTTGATGAACCGTCTGCTGAGCACTCAAATCATAGTTTTTCCAAGCGATAGATTTTTTCCCTACCATCCAAAAATACCAGACATCAATTACATTTCTCAGTACCAGTTCAATTACTTGAACTATTTTAATCTATATTTAAAGAGTGACCCAAAGCTAAGTAAAAACCTTCAGGGTTTTTAAAAATATGGTTATAAATTTAAACAGTGGGGTAGGGCCCCTTGAAGGGCGGCTCAGAATATTTCAACGTTTTCCTTCTGCATAAGATTTGTTGCGGATATATTAGCTCTGAACCCGCCAACACATAATTTTCTTATTCATTCCCATACTATATCTGACGAAATCTTGTTCTCTATTCCTGCTTAGGTTCCTAACAGCACTAACCCCAGATGTTCTGAGACTGACCACGATAAATAGTTCAGGTATAACAAATAACATGTCTAATTTTGGTTTTGATTTTTTTTTCTTTCATAGATGGAGAATGCTTTTCTTTTTTTAGAGTCACTCAATTATCTCTCAGTACTAAGCTAGTAGCACCTGATCTTAAGATAAAACATTCAAAAGTCGACTTTAAATAAATAAACGCGCTTTTTTAAATATCTACGACACAATATCGATTAAAGTATCCTAAGACATTGCAGAAGCCTCCTATCAGATGGGCTGATGCATCTGCTTCTTTCATTATCTTATAAGAGTAGCCTTCAATTACATGTTTAATAGTCTTGTAAAAAGCACTCCTGTGTATCGATTGAAAGGAAATTTTTGAATGTATAATTTTTAGGTCTGGGTTACCAATCAGCTGAGCAGATCAATGACTGGCTCACGGCTTTGTGTTGACTTGTTTCTTGAGATTTTGAAAATAAAATGTGTGATTTTAGTAGCGTTTTAAATCCGTAGATAACAAACACTCAATATTAACAAGTATTCGATGTATTTGTCACTGCATGGAGAGTTATTGGAAAGCATTCTTCTAGCTACTTACACCTTATGTTCATTATATATCATTGATCTATATATCATTGATCGTTACAATTATATATGTAATGATGTTTAAATTTCTGTATCTATACTGTCTCTTCCTTCTCCAATCTTTTTATTGTTATATGTTATTTAAGTATTTTATTGTTTATATATGTAAAACGTATCATCGCAATTAAAACAAAGAAATTAATTACTTATTGTTATTACATTATTAATTAATTTTATTGCATTATTATTTTTATTATTAACCATACCATATCACCGCATGGTCCTAACATGTTTCGTTTGTTTTCATGTTTACTTTGGTTCAGTCCGGATGGTAGCTGTTTAAATGAGGTGTCCATAGCCCAGTCAATTATATCACAGGCTTTGCCCGCTTTGTCGCCGCGTATAAATCTATCATTTAGTCCTAAATCATCAGATAGAGCTAGACTAGTTGATTCACAGACCTACCCCCACAACTTAGAGTTAAACAAATTTAATGAAAGGCAAAACACAAGTGATCTACAGGCAAGCTTATCACAGCTCGAAGCAACAATCAATGTAAATAGGTCACTAAACAAATCTGAAGTGACAAGCGAAACAGCTACACCGAAGCCTGAACCCAAAAATGATGGGAATAAAGTTCAGACTGTAGTTACACCCAATAAATGGCCATTAAAACCTGGTGTTTTAGTACATGTAAATTCTAATCACACGCTCAGTCCTAAAAATCAAGCAAGGCTTGAAAATTTAAATATGGCTAAAGCTAATGAGGTTGAAGAAAGTAACTTAGGACTCTTAGAAAGGAATAAAAATAAGGAAAACAGTGATAAATCGCCCTCTAAAATTGAGTATTCAAAGAAAAATGGAAAACCAAGACGGCATACGCAAAACGTAGTAACAGGAATGCTGAAACATTGGCGGAAAAGAAGCGACGACTCCGATGACGACAGTGGGAAATATAAAAAGATAAACAAATCGAACAAAAGAGCTGTGTCTTTAATGAACATGAATAAATCTGGTTATGGACTCCCGAAGAAACGGATTAGATCATTTTTTCAGAGCGAGACACCAAATGTTATAGTTACTGAAGGAGGTAGTTGTTACATTTTAACACACATTTCACATAAACGCATCTACAGAAATATGTGGGATGGATTAAGAAGTTTTAAGTCTTTGGTGTTTTCCTATTGGTTACATAGAAGTTGTGGAAGCAGATGCGTGACGAAACATATTATTGTTATATTATATAATGACGGTATCTGCAAGTAGAGATTCTGATATCAATGCATCAATACAATATATTTATATCTAGATTCGATATTATAACTTAGGTAAACATACTTAAAGTAAACTTCAGTTCAAATTTTAACAAACGGTATATACTCGTAATGCATATGCGTTTCTGGCTTGTCTCATATCCATTCCTAATAAATATAAAGTCAACTTATGATGGGCCCCAAATGGTGGCTCATTCAAATATCTTCATTGGTCTATTATTGTTTAGTTCCATCCTTTCCAACAGTCCATCTCATATATTTCTCATGTTACTTAAACTCTTACACATTTCAGAAGAAAAAAAAAATTATAAATCACATGATTATTTGCACGTTGCACTTGCATCTCGCTTCTTTGACAATTTTAATTTGTCCGTAAATCGCTTCATTTGTTGCATTTTTCTTGCATTCTTGTGTTTTAGTTGCATTTATTGTTATAATTGCATGTTTTAGTTGTGTCATTTAAAAGACCTGATAGAATGGGTCCGACGACTGCTACAGTAGAACCTTTAAAAGAACCTTCGAGATTAACGAGGAAACGTAAAAAACCTGGCGACAGTAAGTTCTGCATGGTCATTTCACTTATGTTTAAGATCGACGGACGTCTTATTAACTTTCAAAAAAATTCCTTTATTTTACTTTCGTGTCGTACCTACTCTTTTGATTATATCAATTATTATTACTTTAACTTTACATTCCAAAAAGACAATATAATTTTGAACATTATAATTATTTCTATTTTTTTGGATATTGAGATGCAGATAGTTTCTGCCCATTCATATTATTAAAATTATAGATATTAATAAAAGAAAATTTACGAATACAAAAAAAACGAAAGGTTAATATTTAAGATTGTCTAAAACATTAAATTATTATAATATTTGCCTCATCAGGCCCACCTACGAATGGCGTAGATAATGCGGCGAACGGCAACCTTGGAGCGGACAACCCTGGCCTCTACGAGAATTTGCCGTTCCATGGTCTCCAACAACCCCCTAATAAGGTAACACCTGTGTTAAACTGCTGATATTTGATAATTAATTTTATTCATAGTAATATGAATGAAATACGATTTCCTAAAAGTTCAATTTCGAATCATCAATTAGATTGTGTTTTCTTTTATTTTGCCCATACTCGTATCATTAATTTGCATTATTAATTTTGTTATCATTTTTTTTGTTTTTATTTCATGTTTTATTTTGGCATGTTTAACAAAGCCGGTACAAGCAATACAACCACGGGTAGTTGAAACTAACCAAAAAGCATACAAAGGCATAGAAGCTTTACAAAAACAATTGACAACGAATCCTTCTTTTACGCCAAGGATCGTATGCCCACCGTTTGTTCAAAATACCATGAACTACCCTATGAATTCATCTAATAATTCTCAGTATCCACCGACTTATGGGATACCGATTCTGTCGCCAATACAGCAAATGTACCCATTGCATCAGACGGTTCTCCTAAATCCATACTTACCGCCAATGCAAGCGTCATTCCTAAAACAATTTCCAACTATAGACGAAGAGGTATTGGAATCAGATTCAAGAAAATTCAGTTCTTTAAATACTAGAAACATTCACAGAAAACCACCTAAATTCCAATCAATGAGGATAGTTCGAAAACGTAATATAGAAAGATTCTACCCAAATACTGAATACGGAGAAAATTTTAATGAAATCAACAATAACAAAAGCAATCACGACTGTGATAACAACGAAGAAACAACAAACGAAGATAATATTTATGAAAACTATCCATCCTTATTAAAAATAAATTCAGACATAAGTGGTGTTGCACATTTCGAAAACTTAACTGATTCTATACAAGTTTGTGAAGAGAGTTTTGCTTCTACAAATTCATTAAATAGACCGATACCAGCGCCAAGAAAAAAAGTGTCACCATTTACATCTCCAGCAAAATCTGATCATGTATATGTTAATTTATCTATGCCTCTTATCAACACTTCATACGCTAAATCGTTTGACATTGTTGATGCACCTGTAAGGCCTACTAAATCTGCTGAAGATATTTCTAAAGCTGGACTGTTTCAAAAAATTGGAGCCACAAATAATTTAAGCACATTAACGAGATCAAATAAAGGTGGTTTAAAGATCACACAAAACGAAGCTCGTTCTGAAGATGAAAAGCCAAATGACGATATCGATGAAAAAACAGATATTATAAAACCAAATATAATAGGTGCTACACCAAAAAGAACTACTGTCTCCTCTGTAATACTTCCGTCGACATCTTTAGTCAAATCAGTTGTGAATCAACTCAACGATCAAGGTATTAATAGGGTAGGTTTTAAGAAGAAGCAAATAATAACACCAAATAAAACTTTACAAATACCAAAACTGTCAGAGAAACCTATACCAAAAAGAACCCTGAAACGTAGTAATTCAGTACAGAGTACTTTAATAATTAGTAATGAGACCGCTCAGGTATAAAGCTTTGTATGTTTTCATTTTATTTTCTTAGTCATTTTTAATTCCTCATATAACTTAACATACTAACAACTTAAACTTGTTCACAGAATACTAACCAGCTCCAACAACAGTATCTGCAAAAGCGCAATCATTTTACTAACCTAAGCTCCAAAGGAAAAAACAAGAAAAACTTCCAAATACCGCTTCAGAAACACCATAGTTTCTGTTACTTCCAACCTATTAGAGTAGATAAGAGAATTCCCGTAGATCAAGAAAGAGCGTACAATAACACGATAGGCCCAATGATATATCAGCCGACCGAAGCTCAATACTATACCAAAACTTTAAATAGAACTAGAGAGAAGAATAGTCAAAAATTGAATAGACTAAAAAAATCCGAAAGTCTTCGGGAGAAGCTTTCCTGTGTAGGTGTATACGATTACCAGAAACCAGATTATCCAGAGCCTGCATATAATGATTCAGAAAGAAAATCATATTTGCAACTACTCAAAGGCAATTACATATCAAGTTCCACGAGAAATTTAGGCCCTGAACACAATTACAATGCAAATTATAACACAATGGGCCCAAAGGACGACAGACCTAAGCATAAAAAGTTAGTTTACGCCGATCTAGCGTTAGGTAATCATAATCTAAAATTTAAGAATACTGTCAATTCCAATAGACATTTATATGACACGTATTCCATAGGAAATGTAGATAGTGCTAACAAAGAAAGTAATAGTAGTTATAAAAATAATGTAACAAGTAGTCAGAGGAAAGGGAGTCAGCAACAAAGGAGTGATTACGCCACTCTGAAATTCAATGAGATTGATGTTTAAAGGTGAGTGATATTAACCTGTCGTATTAATTGCATATTCTAAAATTAGATTCAATTATTATTAAAATTGCATTGTAAAATTTTACTAATTTGTTGTAAACTTACTCTTTGTTATTTGATAAGTTTTTTTTGTTGAGTTTTTGTCAAGAAAGCATTTTTGTAAAATATGCTGTATTTTTCTCTCTTTCCTTTTATTAAAACTGTCTTCTGATTTCCATTAAGAAATGTGTGGTTAAAAAATATCTTTCAATCTTATAAAAAATATATTTTAGTATTAGCCAAAGACCGTACCTATATAGGATGCGATAGGTTATGTTGTACATATATATGTGTCGTTATCACCTTTGTAACCTTCCTAAATTACTGCATTTCTTACAGTTTTATTAGCGTCATTCGGTTTTATTCTGAAGAATAGGAATTGCTTTCATTAATCGCATTTTTTCTCAAGGTTGGTTGCAGATTCACCACAATGTTCAATATTTTCGAACGTTGCTTAAAGTCGGAGATCTCGTTCTTCTCTTGAAACGTAACATCACGCCTGTAATCCCCGAAGGGGTAGGCAGAAGAGTGTAGTATACTCTCACGTTTCACCAGTTACGTTTACGTTCCATGGAATACACACGTCCAGACTCCGAGTCCCTACTAGAAATTCTAAATTAGAAAGTTCCAATAGTACCCGGCCCGGGATTTCAACCCAGGACCTCCCGGTCGGAAGTCGCGCTTGCTGCCACTCGACCAACGCGGCAATCATGTTCTTCACTTATATAATATAAAAATTACCACTGGCTTTCTGCCGCTTTGTTTATTGAGTTTGCTCTTTGATAAGCATGATCATTATTAAATTAATAGATTGGAGGAAAATAATAAAAAAAAAAAAAAAATTAAAAAGCAATAAAGGTAGTTGATATAATATTTACTACCGTATTATAGCTGTACGAGTAATGCTTTTTGTGAAGCATGATATTGCAATGTTGTGTACTTTTTCTATTTTTGTTTTCTAGGAACGATTTAGCAAGAGTGACACGTACATTTATTAAACGAAGGTAATTTTTCCAAATTCATACCAAAAAGCTTTTTTAATATTCTGCGCCGCTATCTGTACACACATATTTGCACTATGGTTATTAAGGTGTTCAGATTCAAATTCAGAAATCCAAAATTATTATATGTCCTTACGTTTTAAAGTTAAAATTAAAATAAACTTTTTATATTCTCGTATTTTTTGTGAATCGTATACTTAATGAATATCATATCTGTTTTTACGTAAATATAAGTGTAGGTCAAAGAGTTGACTGTATAAGGACTAAGAAAGATCCTTTTTTTACATAACCCTTTTGACTCTAATCATTTTTTTCGATCTTGGAATTTTCTTCTTTAAACCCAAACAAAATATCTTTGTCTTTCAAATAAGCCGAAGCATCATACCTTTGGTCGTCACTAAATTTTGTCAATGCGGCTCTTTTTGAATTTCGGGAACAAATAACGGTCCAATCCAGACTGCATAGTGGATGGTTTAACATTTGCAAACTGCAAGAATATAAGATATCCATGGCAACATGATTACGTATACACATTTAGGTGACTTCTGTGCTAAGTCAGCATTTCTTAAGAATACGTCGATTTTTCTCCTGTTTCATCTTCAAACCTCCTTATTATCCAAAATGCTGGCTTAGATACTCAGCCGTAATGGAAACACCTTTTTCCTTAAAATCAATGAATCTGTGTCCCAAAAACCGGTCACTGTGACTTTTCCTAGAGTCTATCAATCGGCCTATGACCAGCGTGGCAGACTATAGCTTTAACTCTTCTAATTTTGAAAGGAAATCTGCATCCAAGAGTGAAACAATAATTTTTCTATTAAATGGAATATTCTCAGTACCTTTTAAAGTTATGCTTTCATCGGTTGTATACAGTATGTATAGACAAAATTGTAAAATTGCCCGGAAACACAATACACGGTCTAAGAATAGTCTATTCTGAATTTGTAATCTGAATGCCATCGTTGAAATAATAAATTCAGGAAAATCATTGTCGAATATTACTTCATTAGTTATTAATAATAATAACATCCGCTCACTCCGCTTATGTGATTAATGACAACTTAGTTTAATAACATTTTGATATAATTATACAAAAACACTACACTCGCATACAATATGAGTATGTATCAACATAAAGTTACCAAAACTAAATGTATTTTAGGTGCATTTTATAGATCTTTAATAATATATATGTATAACTTAAAATTATATTTGATTATGTCGTATATAAAAACAACACCGGTATAATTGACTATTATTCGACTTTTATGGAGATCAGACGACAGTTACATATATGCAACAAACACATTTATTTGTGAATGTTGCACTTCAAGCGATTCCCATTGTATAATACTAAACATATTGAATGTAAAATATCCATCAAATAAAGATCAACGAATAAACGAACGAACAAATAAACAAAGTTTTATTACACCAACGAAACAAAATACATATATTCTAACAATAGCATTGTATAAGTTACTCCATTGTTCGGATCCAGAATCGATATTTAAATTAATGAAAAAATAGAAAAGGAATCAAACTTGTTTACTTTAAACATTTTGTTTGATTGAAAGTTGTACGGAAGTAATA
>DWEC01000625.1:0-16054 GCA_018245735.1 Microceris miodesmiata
GCCTATTGCCATGCATCGGGCACATATCCAGACTCCGAACCACTACTAGAAAATCTAAATTAGAAAATTTTTGTAGTGTTCAACCCGGGAATCGAACCCGAGGCCTCTCGACCGGCAGTCACACTTGCAACCAACACGACCAACGAGGCAGTCACATCCCTAAGAAATCTAAGTTATCTTAAACATGGTTACAGACGGAGCTAAAATATATATTATAGCACGTCATATGATGATACATTACAATATATTTTCTATAGTAACACTGCAATGAACACACATGTAGGTTTAACATAATATACATATTTCTTACGTCATCAAAATACGTAAAGAGATATAGCAAGACATATCTCGGTATAGCAGGTCATATTATTGCGCAGATAAAGACCGAAAATATATAAATGACAACATAGCTACAGTCTGTGGTTGTTTATATTATAGCACGATATAATAATATATATTATAGCTCCGGCTGTAAAGCGCGAAAATGTAGTGCTCGCAGTATGTACTCAAACTTACTCCGTCGAAGACACTACACTGAGCGAACAAGAAATGCTACATGTTCACCTTCGCTAATGCTTATAAATAAAATGAATTATAAACAATCGTTGATATTAATAAACTAATAACATTTAGAGAAGAATCTTGCCAGGCTACAATATAACCTGAAATATTACACGCTATGATTTCTACGCTCATGCGTGTAATATAATGCGTATAATGAGATCTTAAGCCATAATTTGCACGTGTGAGTGCTATATAAGGCACTTGTGTACTGAGCGCTATAATACTGAATAATTAAGCTACATAAAATGACGTACAAATCGAACAAAACAAAAAAAAAAGTTTTTATGAAAACAAAATTTATAACAGGGGAAATACCCTTGATTTATTTTGAATTTGGTAGATTATTTCTAGTAGGATAGTCGCTGGTACGAGCTATACACCCCATTTTATCGACTTCATAAACTTATAAGACCAAATTTTTTACCTTACTATACTTACAACGCGCTTAATAAATAATAAAAAGCTAAATCTACATATTGTCATATATTATTATAGAGAGCATCCAAGAAAGGCATTATATCACTGCCGATACGCGGCCATTATATCACCAATGTCTAAGCACATCTAATCTAAGAGATATTCTTAGTCCTTGAGACATATTTAGTCTATGAGACATACTTAGCCTATGAAACATTTTAGTCCAAAAGACAATTTAGTCTAAGAGACAATTTTAGTTAGAGATAGTCTTAGTCTAACAATAAGAGAAAATGCTCCAGTTGAAGATGCAATAGATAATTTCGACACACTACATATAATTATAAAAGCTCTAGGTTAATCAAAGAAAAGATAGGACAGATGATGATGATGATTAGGAATGATACTGCTCCACAGTATCAAAATCATTGTCACTATGAAACCTTTTGTCGTCCCAACGGTGAACACCGATCTTTTCTAGGAATAAGCAGGGTGAAGACCATAATAAACCAAACTGGTCGAAGGCAGATTACCAGATTGAGCCCACCTTGGATACATAAAATCACAGACGCACAAGGACACTAAACGTTGAAATTGTGCATTATAATTTTAACCTCCAAAGCCCTCGAGTGCAATGTTGGAATCCAAACCATTAATCTATCACTGCTATTGTTACCACAATACTAAACGCTAAACTTATTGTATGCACTATACAGACAGATGTAGGGATTTAATATGCATACATATTTCATACAAATCATAGTGTATGAATCCAAAATATGATTTTTTTATACTAAATCGACTTTTTCATACTAAACGATGTTTTCGCGATAGCCCAAATTATATGATACGTTATGCCTTATAACATCCTATTGGAGTATCTTTCATGTTTTAAATTGTCTAAAAAGTATTTTCATTCATACTGTATTTTTCATTACATCTAACTTCAGGTGGTGTAGAACCAACATTGAACACAGATTAATTGAAATAACATATTGCATTATGTTTTAATCTGTAACTTATCGGGAATGTACAAAGAAAAATCTTATGCTTGCAATTGGAAGACCTAGAGACCTAGAGCTTAGTATTTATATGTACTTTTCTCTACTTGCAAGTTGTGCAATTAAGTGAAGTTCACACAAGTGGTCTAAATATAAATCTGCTGATGAATGAACACAATTTAGAGTTCCGAATTCTTATCATTTGATAAACAAATACCAGACACCTGAAAAATGTCACAACCATGTTTCAGTTCTATCAAAAGCAGGCTACACTGATTCAGCAAACTGGATTTAACAACAATTAATCCTCACTGCCAACACTACCAACCTATATCTTACGTTCAATTGCTGTATGATCGACAGTCAATTGCTGAACATAGGTCTCCCCTAATGAGCACTCTAGTGCACTTTTATAGGGGCATTTTATCCATAATCCCAAAGCTTGGCTTGCACGCTGGGGAACCTACATTCATTTATGATTAACAGGCATACATTAAAAATTAACACTCAAATATGTTATTTTTGACATTAAATTATATTAAGGGTATTTTAGACACATCTCTATGAATATAAGCACTTGCAACTCATCACTAGCTCTTTGCCGATGATATGTCTATGGTAATACCACCAGCTATACCATGCTCATTTAAAACATTACTGTTGAAGGTTATGGTTATCTGGTTATCAGGATGGCTGTCGGCAGTAGTGCCCTCTGGTTGTTTATCGCTTTTCGCTTGGGCCTCCCCTCCCATTAGCAGGATTGATTGATTGGTATCTATTTCGTTGATATTGTTGCTTTTAATATAATGGACTGGATAGTGTCGTTTCAGCTCACTGAGCAACCTAAACTTCATATCACATATAGTGCATCTGTAACAAATAAACATTAGATGAGATAGTATTACATCTATGTACCTGTCTTAATAATTTGCCCTGTATGACAAAAGGATAGCCAATTTCACTAAAAGGATAGTTAACATGATTTTCAATTATATATAATGTATGTGTAAAGAAAATAATTATGTCATGGTTGATTTTTAATTTTATTCATTGGCTAATTGCAAACAGACAGACTACTTATTTGAGATAAGATGCCTGTGTGCTGACAATATGTTTACTGTTATTAAGTAAAACTTTGTCTGGCTCACGTATTTTTTCAAAATAACCAACCACTTTTCAATAATCTCCTAAGACTAGACTTAGTTGTGTTAAGTTGGTAGCATACCACATTCTATATACATTATTATGTAGCAACATAATAATGTATATAGAATGTCTCTGAAACTGGCATGCTTGTATGAAGAGATGAATGTAGAAGAAGCACAGCAGGTCTGTTGGATAGAGATATTTGACGCTCGATGCTCACTATCTCCCCTTAAGGGACCTGACGTGATAATATAATAATAATGCAAATGTCCATAGGGGATGGTGACCACTTAACATCAGGTAGCCCGTTTGCCACACTGAATATAAAAAAGCATAATACTAATGACATGCTTTAGAGTAATAGTTATGAGGGCAATAGTTACTGGTAGATGTTCTGTCCGACGTGGGTGCGCAGGTGTTTGACAAGATCGTTGCTCTGCGAAAAGGCGCGCTCGCAGTGTGCACAACGAAAGGGTTTCTCGCCCGTGTGTACGCGCTGATGCCTTTTTAGGTGCTCACGGTCCGAGAACCTACATGCATACAAGTTGAATTGATAAAACACCGTCTTTGTAATTCACATCATACACAATTTAACTAATAGTGGAAACATATTTCATTACATATAAAATACTTCTCATTCCGTAAACAGATGAGTGAAGTTTGTTTTTAATTCAGATCTGAGACCATAATTTATTATTAATACTAAATATATTGATACTTAAATATTATGTAGCTATATCATTATTATCATCAACAAAATCTTCTCTCTCATAATCCCAACAATGTTTGTGTGGATTAGGGATCAACTCCAGGACTCGGTTTAGTGTCCTGTCATTAAATAAAACTAACGAATCCCCGGTGTGATGACGTTAAGTCTTACTGTCAAATAAGGTACTATGTTTTCACGTAGCACGTAGTATGTAGAACAGTCCAGTAATCACCAGTTGTTCTACGTGCTACCATAGAATAGAGGTAGAATATGCACAGTACATTCCGGGAGTGCTGGGTTCAAATCCATGGCGCCGACCTTTTTATAAAAGTACATTTTAAATTTAAATATTACTTGATAATGGTGAAGGAAAACATCGTAAGGAAACCTGCGTATCTTAGAATTTATAAAAAAAAAATAAAAACTTCTAAGGTGTGTGAAGTCTGCCGACCCGCACTTGGCCACCGTGGTAGACTATGGCCTTAACTCTCTCAATATGAAAGGAGACCCAAATTCCAGCGGTCGAATGATAAATCGATATAATATAATATAATCGATATAATGTACTGACCGCATGCTGCACGTGTCGCAGCCATATGGCTTGATGCCGAGGTGGATGAGGCGGTGTTTCTTGAGCGAGCTGGGCGTTGTAAGCGCGGCGCCGCACTCCGGGCACTCGTACGCGTGAACCCCGGCGTGAGACTCGACGTGAGCCTTCATTTGGCCTGATAACCATGTATTTTAGTACAAAATAAATTTCAGTACAATAGTAATTATAATTATTTTTTCATTTGTAGAGACATGTAGTATACCCGCATTCTCTATTAATTATTTATCGCGTATATATTTAATTACCGTGGCATAGATAATGCCCAATGGCATCCTCACTCATGTAAAAACTATAAGAAAGTATGAGATTTTTATGTGTATATGTATGCCTTATAAAGAATAAAACTATTAGAATTGGAACGATATAATGTACTTAGCAAGGATACAGGATATAATTATCACTACTGTATCCGCTTACTGATAAAATAGCACCAATGAAGTAGATATGACCAGAAAATAATTGTTATCTATTTAAATAGAGTACCCTGAGACCTTTTTTATTCTAAGTTCATACTTTCAAGCATTTTGATTGTTTTTAACGAATGAACAAACATTTAATCATTCGGGATAACTTTCAGGTTTCACTGAACACTGTGTATATCTCTTGTCAATTGCTGTTCTCCTCACCACTATGTTAACTCTATTTAGATTCACACTTAACACATGTGGAACTTGTGCCTCTCGTGTTTAAGTTTTTGCAATCCTTGAACGTACCGACCTCATGTGTGTGTGAGCATGCCTGTATCAGCGTTGATGTATGTGTGAACACTACTGTGTGTTTCGTCATATATTTTTAAATAGAAACCAGAGGCCTGCCTTAATTAAAACTTTTCCATTATAAAACTGATGTCTAAGAAGTTATATCTATGTTTAATACTCATAATTAAACATTTATGACTATGCACCAGGAAACGTAACATCATGCCTGTAATTTACAAGGGGGTAGGCAGAGGTATGTAATACATTCCCATGTTTCACCAGTTATGTTTACATCCCATGGGATAGCCTTTTGCATATTTGCCTGTATATTTGACTCTGAGTCACTAATAGAAATTCCAAATTAGAAAATCCAATAGTACCCAACCTGTGATTTGAACCCAGGACCTCACCATTGGTAGTCACCTTTGCAACCACTTGACCAACGAGGCAGTGTGCACCAGGATTTAACGATTGCCTTCGATGTGGAAGGCTGAGTTTAAAATAACTAGGATATTACATTATGTTGCTCAACATTTCAATACTTCACCAACATACATAAGATTGCAAAAAGATTACCAGAGAAATTTAGTAGAAAAATTAACTTTAAATCACTTATATACCTTTAGTATAAAATGTTTTCGGACAGAGGTTGCAAGAGAATGGCTTTTGGCCAGAATGCCTCACGAGGTGCTGGCGCAAGTTGGAGCTGTTAGCGAACCTTTTTCCACATTCAGAACACAAATATGGCGTTTCCTTGGTGTGGGTCCTGATGTGGTCTTTAAGACTGCATGTTTGGGAGAAAGCTGTGAAAATAATGATAGTTAATATTATCCTAGTATCAATATCCTAATCATAATTAAGTTTTAATGGCACAGTTTTGAATTATTAATGTAATCTTCCTATGTTATGTTGCCACTGGGCACAAGTCATTAATTACTAAGGGTGTAAAACTATACTGAAAGCCTTAAAGAAAATCGAATGGTTTCATTTATTACTATGTTCTCTAATTACTGTACACTCGTAAAGCATGTAAACCCTGAATAAAGGCAGCTATCGCCAAAAAGGTCTTAGTGGGAGTGTCACTGTGATATGCCAATAGCATGTATGCCTGATGTGTGGTTAAATTAAAAAGCCCAAACCTTTGATGCAGTATGGGCAAGCATGAGGCTTGCGACCTGTATGTTTACGCATATGCTCTTCAAGCTGGTCCTCTCTCGAATATTTCTTTGGACACATTGAACATTGATATTGTTCATTAGAGGAATGAAGCTTTATATGTCGTTTCAGAACTGATTTGATTGTGAACACCTTGTTGCAATAATCACACTGGTAATTATTTATCTCCTTATGTTTTGTTTTGTGTTTCTTTTGATGTGATAAAAGGGATCTATGCTTGGTAAATGTTAAGGGACAATTTGAACATTTAAATAATCCATCATCATTCTCCTCTGCCTTTATTGACATGTCTGTGGTGTTTCCTAAGGTACCATACATTTGGATGGTGCTTTTACATTTTTTATTTATATGCCTGTTTAGAGATGACTGTTTATGAAATGCCTTTTGACATACACTGCAAATGAACATAGGATCAACATGAGATGACAAATGCTTCATGTACCGATTGTGATTAGTGTATGATTTATGGCAAATGTTGCAGACATGTACATGCTGTTCTTTTTCATCCTTTGGATCAGTTTCTTCCTTGGGTACAACATCACACTGTATAAAATCATCAAATGATTCAAAGTCAGTACAATTTTCAGATTTTATATCTATTTCACTTTTCACTTCAATCTGTGATGCATGCAGCCTCTTGAACTCTTTCTCAGCAAATAAGGCTTGAGTCCTAAACTTGTACACTGACTGGAGAAAATTAACACACTCCCTACAAACTTTCTGCGGCAATCCATCTTCTTTACTTATCTGAAAGGATTTTATCTAGGTTGGACTAAAAGCACATCAGTTATAATAATCCTATTCAAATAATTACAGTTACTTACTAATTAATAAACACAGTTAAATTTTAAATGTAATATAAAATAGTCATTATAATTTAAATTGTTTAGAATAGTGAATTAAGCTCTTGACTTTCATTTACGTACAATCTAGCAATCAATAGTGAGATATTATTTGTGATAAGTATTTTAGCATTTATTACCTGAATAGAAACCGTGGTCACAAGTAAATCAGCCAACTGGAGAGTGCAATTATCAAGAATAAGTGGCACGAACAAATCAAATAATTCGGTACTTTTCTTCATACAACTACGACAAGTTGTGGACACTTCTAGCATTTTCAAATATGAAACACTTTTTTAAATATTATATCGTGATATACTTGTACACTAATTAATCGTTATCCCGTAAATACCGCAAAAAACAACTCCAAAACTGTAGCGATGCTGCAGTTGTCAAACAAAAAAAAAAACGATTGTCAAATGTCAATCAAGTAAATGTCAGATGTTTGCATTTTTATTTTTAAGATAGTTTGGTTGCAATAAACTAATTATCAATATCGATTTTACAATTTCAAACAAAGTTCCTTTAAAGAATTTGTGTATGAGTAATCACAATACATCAAATTATCACATAACATACTAAATGCTCCTGATGAAAAAATGGGCTTGCACTATCCTTTCGCCACAATTTCGAAGTAAAATTGTAAGACAGTAGATTCTATTATCTGCTCCTGCAATAAGTGCTTATTTAATTAAATTCGTCCGTGTATCAAATATTTTAATTATTTATTATTAATAATATTATCATATTTGTAAAGTAGCAGCCAACAGAGTGTATTATTGTTTGCCAGCTTTTACAAATTACGCATATCTAGACGAACAAATTAATATATTAAAAATATGTATGCTTATTTCTAATATATTTTACGTGAAAAATTAACACTGATATTAAGTCTCATATAAAACTTTTAAAATGTATTCTTTCATTATACACAAAAAATATAAAATAGTGGATTGGACAATAGTGGATTAATTCGATTACAAAACCAATCGAGTATGGGTTGATAACTTCAAGAGATTTTAGACTTTGTAATCGACTCAACAAAGTTTGATATGATAGACAAAGACTATAGAAGACAAGGCTATTTTTATAAAGTATTCCTATTTTTATGTTACTTTAACTCCGCAGTTTTACCAATAGCGTCTTAAATGTAATTAGACCCATGTGGCTCGATCTCGTAATTTGAAATGGAAGATATAGTGTTCATTGGCGATTGGATTAAAGATAGGGTTTTGGGTTCAGGAAGCTTTGGTATAGTGGTGCTGTGGCGTCATAAAGATACTGATGAAAAGCTGGCTATCAAGACGTGTAAATGGGGCGATGAACTTACCGCGAAACATAAAGAACGATGGACAAAGGAGGTGGAAATGTTACAGAGCTGCAACAATCCTAACATAGTAGGTACTAGAGAGTTGCCGCCAGAATTTGTTACGGGTTTAGTGCGAGCCAACCCTTCGAAATTACCGATTCTTTGTATGGAATATTGTTCTGGTGGAGACTTAAGACAGGTTCTGAATAAACCGGACTCATGTTGCGGATTAACAGAAACACAGGTACGCAAAATACTTAGTGATGTAGGCAATGCGATGCAGTTTCTTCACAATAACAAAATCACTCACCGTGATCTCAAACCAGAGAACATTGTTCTCCATATCCCCAATGATGACCCACAGAATCTAGCTAAAGTGACATACAAGCTGATTGATCTGGGCTATGCTAAAGAAATTGATTCTAACTCTGTATGTGCTAGCTTTGTGGGTACATTGCAGTATCTCGCCCCCGAACTACTTTATAGTAAAACATATAGTAACTCTGTTGATTTTTGGTCACTTGGACTTCTAGCGTTTGAAATTATATGTGGAACAAGACCATTTTTACCGTTTATGGCACCGGTGCAGTGGATGCCTCATGTTAAGAAAAAAGCACATGAAAACATTTGTGTGTATGAAACTTTCCATGGTGACATAGAATATTCGAATGAAATTTTTCCAGAAAATCGTATATCCAAACCTTTCAAGGACTTGATGGAGCAATGGTTGTGTGTTGCATTAGAATGGGATCCAAAATTGAGGGGCAGAGATGTTCCCTCAAAAGTAACATTCAATATACCTACTGAAGAGGCAGGAATGTCTAGCAAAGTTGTAATCTTTAATATGCTTCAAGATATTTTGTCTAGAAAAATAATTAAAATATTTTCAATAACATCACTGTTTCACTTGGCATATGAAATTGATGAATCCACAACAATTTCAACTTTGAAGTCTTGGATGCATAAAAATACTAACATTCTTCCCGAAGATCAAATTGTGTTATCTCAACCAAATTATGTAGATATTGATGATAAAGAACAAGTTATTAAATACTGGAATGAAAATAATAGCAATATGTTGTATTTATACAATAAGAAGCAAATATTGGAAGATAATGTTGCTCCTGTAGTGCCCAAGGCAGTACAAAGGTGCCTGGAACACCATAAGGCACTGTATAACTACAAGAATGGTCTCAATTTGTATAGAAATGGTTTGTACTTTGTCATAACCCAGATGGATATCTATGACTCTCTTGTCAATGGACTGTTTGTAATAGCTGAATCTTTGAAGCAAAGGAGTACACAACTACTCCTGAAACACAACAATGTGGATAAAGCCAGTGGAAAACTTCTCGCCAAACATGAAATTATTTCATCTATGGTGGAAGTGGGGAGAAAACATGTAGAACATTTGAGGCAAAAGAATGTTGGTACCAATTTACTGGGAGGATTTGATAAAATATTTAAGGACTCAGCTTGCATTGCTGAAGAGATTAGTAAATTACAGACTGCATGGTCACAGTTGTCTGTGAGGCTCCAATCGTCTGCCAGACGATGTAATGAAGGCATATCACATGATCTTAACAACTTTATTGCCAGGAACAACTATCAAAATGTATTTATTAATGCCTTAAAGGCATATAAAAAAAGTTACAGTGGAAGTAGAGAGAGAGAGAAACAGTGCCCTGAAATTGTCAAGTTCTGTTACGACTGCCTTAAATTAAGAAATAAAATCTTGCAGGAACTGCAACATCAACCATTCTTATATAAAATCAAGGATTTAAATATTGAAATGCCTAAAATAGCTGATGCTGTTGCTACCGCTGAGAATAATGTGCAAAAATTAACCAATAAATTAGCTACCTTATCTGCAGACCTTTCTAGATGCACTTGGTCAACAATAACCTTGGTTGTAACAGATGCACCTCATATAGCGGACTTACCTTACTGTGTATTCTCATTTGAAAAGAAGGATTTCAAAATTGGTGAACCTGTGTCTAATCATTGCATTCAAGTGGCTAACAAGACAGAGGATAATTCACTGAAATCAATTATAGCAGAGAGTTTAAAGTTAAGGAATAGTCATATGAGCTTATGTGAAAACCTTACCACTCAGCAGAAAGCACTCCAGAAAAATATGTATGACTTTAGTTTCTTAAATGAAAAATATTAATTAAGGAAGAAATTAGGTCTATTTTGTTAAAAATTAATGTAATTTAGGTTGACTATAATTATATCAACAGCCTTAAATTCAAACAATATTTTAAAAAAGTATGGAAATGTAAGACATAGTATATTTTAAATATTTTTATGAAACTATGAATAATGAAGGTATGATACATAATTTATGTTCTATTTGTTATAATTACATATGTACTTTTGTAGTTTATTGAATATGGTTGCTTTTATAACGTTGTCATCATTCGAACAATTAAGTTAGACTTAATTACAATTATTTTTCTTTTCTTATACTCTTTTACATATAATATTATGTCTGTGATACATGATCTATCCAGATTGTAATTAGGGCAATTTTGTAATATGTATTCCAAAGAAAATGTTGTGCCTTTTGTAAGTATTAGGGAAATGTGCTTAAATATGCATATTTTGTATTTAAAGACAATAAAAGTGGATGTATGTCACTCATTTTTATTCATAATAAAGAACATGTTGGTACTAAATTTTACTTAGAAATAACTTTAATATTAATGTTGCTATTGATATTATCTAGTCAAATAATATCACATATTTATCAATACATACAAGTCATTTGTTATTGCATTTTTTAATTTTTGAATTGTTTAAAATTTACATTGTTAAAATTATATACTATATTCATTATGAACTGTTTAGTTTTATTTCCATCATTTCCTCCTGTTTATGGGAGGTTATTTTATTTAAAACAACATTTTGGAAATTATCAACTATGTGGTCACTTGGCTACTTAGTGCTTAGGTATAGGAATACTAATCTTGTGGTTAAAAAATTCAATTTAAGGTATAACACATCCTGTAAATTGTTCCAACCAATCTTTGAAATTACTCATTATGACTTGCAACTTTTTAATATCATTTGGAATTCTGAGGTACTCTTCAGGAGCGAATCTAGGCTCCGGAATTCCGCCGACATGCAACCAAACAGCGAAGACTGCGTCTTGGATATTAGTGATCGATCGACCACACAACCTTGCTGACATCATGCAAATTGACATAAGAGCATTCATACTCCCAATAGACACGGCTTTAGGTCGTTCTTTTCGAGCGGCCAAGAAATAATTCTTCAGCAAGTCCTCCGATGCTTTGTCTAAAGATACATTCAAACCAGCCACTATGTCAATATAAAAAACGACATCTTTCAACGCCTGTATTTCTTCCTTAGCAATTTTAGTGGGCTCTATGGCCTGTTGTAATATAAAGTCTCCCAATTCTTCTGGACATTCACCGTAATCTCCTCTTGTGATGTTACCGAATATACTAGCTATGTTGTAAATGGCAAATTTCTTACAATCCATGGCTTGTCCCCAAATCGCGCATTGTAGTTTTGATTTGCTTGTAGATAATTCTCTGGATTCTATGGCGGACAAGATATCATAAATTTGTTTCTGACTGTAAACGTGAAGTGGGAAAGGAAGTAAGCAAACTCCTCCTGAACTTGCTATTAGAGTTGTCGATACTGAACTAACAGAATTTGCAAGAAGTACGTGTCTGTCAGCTAGTTTCGCTGCACGTGTCATTATTTTGCCGACGAAACCAGTGTCATAACCAACTAGCAAGATATGTATGATTGCTGAACCAGTTAGTACACTGGCTTTTACGCTTGTCAAGCTAAGTAACAGATTAATCTTCACGTGCATAAAGCTGTTTAACGGACAAATTGAAGTTCCTATGATTGAAGCCAAGCAGTATATGAATTTCCACGGCAATCCCTCGCAAGCGGAGAAACGACCTCTTACATAAGATGGTACAGGGGTTGTGATAGGTTCTAGTAAAATATTGGATTCTTCTAAGGACCAAACGAAAATATTATTTTTGTTGACTACTGATGTAATGTTGTATCTAGTACCAAGTTTCAGTAACGGTATCAAATCATCAACAATGAGAAACTTTTTACTTAACAGTTCAGTTTTTAAATTAAACGTAGCGTTAACTTGTTCACCACATTGTCTAAACCCACCGTTTTCATAAAGAATACTATTGCATACATAACATTTTGGTCGCAATTTTGGTATACAATGGAGTATGACTTCATTTCCTTCACATTCTTCTGGACAGGACCATACAGTATGGTAAACATAACTAGTTGGCTTTGAAACAGCAATCAATAATCCAGAAACATATTTAAGAGAGCTAGAATTTTTCAAATTAGAAAAATGAAAACGTGGTAAGCTTTTAAGTCGTAATATTACCGTTAATTGTGTTGGGTTAACATGCTGTAAGTTTTCATCATTCACAGATTTATAACAAGCATACAAAATATCATTACAATTTGACAGACATTGAAGTGGTTCTTTTAATAGAAAAAGCCCTAAACAAGGAATTAAGTCAAACAAGTCCATAACGTCAATTTCTAGTGAAAACCTTAGTGGAGGAAATTTACGTATAGTTTTCTCGTCTAGTTGGTGGAGAAAATCTTCACAAGCATTTCTCATGCTAATCAAATAACGCCTTCTATCCAAATATAGCAAAAGTGTGCAGTGCATATCCATATTGGATTTATTTGTTTAAACTATAATTCCTATTCTAATATCCTATCAACATATAAAACTGTATCACTGTAGTTATTAATTGAATTAACATAGTATCCCGCCAATTTTGCGCCATATTTTGTTTTGTATTCAGCCAAATAAACAATAATAAATTTATAAATCATTCATACCAAATAAACATCTAATAACTTTTTATTTGAAAGGCTAGTTGCATTGATGTAATTCTAGAAAGACTTAAAATTTTTATTGCACATTTTTTACAAATAATTATAATCAGTTCAGTTGTTTTAATTCTTTCGTTCAGTCAGTACTCACAATTTAGAAAAAACATATTAGTCAGTACTCGTGTTTGAGAGAGTCCAATGTACTATTGTATATTTTTATCTATTTTAATTTCTTTTTCTACATAATTAATAAGAATACTTATTTTATAGTACTTACGGTATATAAAGTACCTATTAAAAGTAACATACCTACGTTGGAGTTTAATTACACGTACTAAGCAAATAAAGCTGAAATGATTCGTAAAACATGTAATGAAGTTGGACCGTGGTAAAATATTGAATTTATTACCTAATCGTTATTTTGCGACATAAACGCAGGTAATGCGCCCACGCAGTGTTTAAACCTTTGCGTTGCCCACACTTTATGAGGAAACGGTGCTCCCTTTCAAGGTCATCAAAATAATTAGGCACAACGTCTCTGCGTTAAGAACGGATATGTCGAAGTCAAGATGCAAATGAGATCAAAAACGATTACTACCCATGCCTTACTGCTTGATTGTTCATTCATTACGACCAAGTACAGTCGTGTGATAACGGAATGACGGTTTGTTTATAAGGAAAACCAATATATTTTATGTACTTGGTAAAGGAACACGTGTTAGTATTATTACACGCACGTATAACCAAGAGAATTATTTTAAGTTGGTTAATGGTATTTAGAACCTCTGTTATTTCATATTTCGAAATCAATCTGGGATGCCATACCTACATAAATAATGTATTTCTTTAAATATATTATGTTTATCATGGAAATAAAAAAGATCCTAATATAGTCATAGGATTAGAAAATAATTACTATATATAATGCATAATATAATTTCCTAAAATAACAAATAAGTAATAAAAATAGATGGCTAAGTAATCACAATTTACCAATATTAGCAACGAAAATAAGTACAATATAATTTATTTGAATAAAGTTATTGGTTACAATGTATGCGCCTGTACATTATCCGTCTCGGTTCATCAGTGTCGAATAAAATCGTCAGCGCCGTCTCCGTTCCAAGCAGTTTAGCGCACGAGCTTACATGAACGGCGCGAGGCAAGTAGGCGGAGTGAGCGTATTTTTTAAGCGGAATTCGGGCGCGGGCGGCTTCAAGCTGCGTGGGGTTCGCCTCGCATTCGATGCCGGATCACGACAAGTATCAGTTGCGTCCGCGCGCTGCGCGCTCTCGCGAGCCGCGCGCGCGCCGTACGCCGCAGCCGCTTAGCAAGTATAGGAGGAAAACCGCCAACGCCAGGGAGAGAAGCCGAATGCGAGAAATAAATCGCGCCTTCGAAACTCTCAGGCGCGCCGTCCCAGCGTCCGCGATCACCGGTAACTCAGTGCCCTGTGAGAAACTTACCAAGATCACAACTTTACGCCTTGCCATGCGATACATATCAGCTCTCTCTGCTGCACTGAGAGACACGAGTCCTGATCCCGAGACAGGAACACGTCCAGAGCGCTGGCCGTCGCCCATGTGTTCGGATCTGTCGGAGTTCTCCACGGAACAGGACACTCCGTCCGAATTCGCCGAGGATTCGTTGTCGCCCTTCGACTCTTTTCTCGCGGAATTTGATTACGAATACATGGATAGAACATTCGCGTGACAGTGTAATGTGTGTGGGACTACCTTAACTAGGTATCTCGTAATTGTCAATTGCCATACTATTATTACTTAACTTTATTATAGTTTATTACGTGAGAGATATTTTAAAGATTTTATTTATTTGTTGTATTTGAATAATAAACTGTTTTCGTTATTATTGATCTTTTTATATTTTTTCTTTTACTTTAATATTAAGTTCTATTTTGGAAAATAAAAATACTTAAAATGTCAGTTTTTTTAATATGTAAGGCGTATTTATTTTCTGTGACGTATATCCATTAAAATGTGTATATATATATAGATATATATGTATTTTAAATAAGTAAATACGTAATTGAGGTAGATTGCAAGAAATTTAATAAAAAAGCAACATTATGTGATTTACGTCTGTTTATATGTTTTTATATAGTTATTGTAGTGCCTTAATAACATCAATTACTAAATTGTTAAAAAAAAATGTAATTAATTACAATAACGGCTTACACATTTATTCCGCGAAAACCCATTTTTAACACAAAATTTTGAGCTAATATTTAAACAATGATAATGAAGTACTTATACGGCATCCTAAAACATCAAAAATACTAACAAACTAACACATTCATTGTAATTGTTGTTTTATTTTTGCGCAAAATATAAGTTGCAGAGGATTATAAAAAATATCAATATTGAGCAATTATTCAGACATCACAAAATATCGATTTGTCAAAAACAGCTTTTGCTTACTAAATACAATGTTATGTATATCACTGTTGTTGTCTAATAAAAACCTCGAGGAGTAGACTCAATCATTAATCCCCCTTTCTCCAAACTCAAATATTTTAAAAAGTTTTGACAGTTAGTTTAAAAGTCACCTGCATTACTCCCATTTTAAAGATATATTAAAAAATAACTTTTACTGTTAAAGGTTCAAAAGAGGATTGTCCACATCATCATCAGCCCACTCCCGTCCACTGCTGGACATAGGCCTCTCCAATAGCACGCCACTGAGCTCGATCTTCAGC
>DWEC01000626.1:0-16045 GCA_018245735.1 Microceris miodesmiata
TACGAGGTTGGCAGTGCGTACCGAGTGCGAAATATCTTCTTACAAACCCGACTATACATAACAACTAATCCAAAAATGAACACTTCAATATTGGCGCCAGAACTGATATCCATGAGTACAGCTGGGTGGGAAAACTCTATATCTATAATAAACTTTAGCACATAAGTCCAGTATCGCAATGAAAATTGATCTGGAAGTAGGGACTCGCCAACTTATAAACTAAGATATTATGTAACATAATGACTTATGTAACAGAAAAATATACAAATACAACAAAGTTATCTATCCAGATTATCCCGAGGAATTTGCTGGATGAAACTTCAGTCACTGCTTTTGAGTGACTAAAGTTGAATTTATGAAAGAATAATTTCTAAGGTGTGTGAAGTCTGCCAACCCGCACTTGGTCAGTGTGGCAGACAATGGCCTTAACGCTTTTAATGTGAGAGGAGAACCATATTCCAACAGTGGAATGATAAATGGGTCGATTATTATTATTATTAATTACAATCTCCTTTCTATCCGAAACTCAAGCTTTACTAATATTGCCGTACCTAAGCCCAGATATCCCAGTTGTCTTGTAGTATGAGTTATCAACAATGCAGTTATATAAACATCGAGAAAATTGGCAAATAAGATATACTTGTATTGAAACAAAATATTATTATTATGTGGGCAAGGCTGATAAGCAGTGTAAAAATAAATTAATAAGCAACAAGAAGACAAGAGAATATCATTGACGCATTAAAAATCGATATTCATTAAACAAGTGTCTTTACACTGAAGAGTTGCGGCAGAATACACATAAACCTGAATCCAAGGGTTTACATACAATAATTGAAGACTTTCAATATGTATCAGCTTGACTACCCACCCTCACCATTCAGCTGATGCTCTTCAACAAGTGAAATATCTCTTACTCCTCAAAATAAACCCAATATGACCCTAAATCCGCCATTTACACACATCTTGACTTCAACCTCAGATCAACACGCTGACATACATTCTACAAATTGGTTTTGATAACCCTAGAAAATACGTGCATTTTCAACAATTTTTGTATTACATAATTCTCTCATTTTATTTTCTTTTCTTATTCTACATTTAAATAATAAATTCTAGCAAATTATGACATCGAGACGAAAAGCTTTTAGTAGCAAATCAGCCAGTACCATTTATTTATAAAAATAATTGTTCTTGGTACGTGCGCAAAATTTAAAATAATTGGGACGGTTAGAAGTGGGTCACAATTTAATTGAAAGTTTCCGTTTCAATTACATCTACATACACATACAAGTGAAGCGTATAAAAACTAAAGGTCGAAATAATGAAAAAAAAAACTACACAGTTATGAACATAATACACTTTTGGTCCCCAACCTGCATGCCCGGCATGGAATATAGGCAAACACTCTTATGGATACACAGTAGACAAAATGTATTAAACGCCCTTTACTGAAAATTTTCAAATTAATAGTATAACCCCATCATCATTTCGTGTTTAATATACTGTAGTAGATAAAAAATCAATTATAGTAAAAATAAATCATAAAAGATAAATGTCTATGATCGCTCGGCTGTACCAACACCGGTAATGTCACAGATGGGGAAACTTTAGCGCGCACGTCACGTGGCGGGCTGCGCGTCACCCCCGATACAATTACCAGACGCAGGCGAGCTACGTCAATATGTAACTCAATATTTGCGGACACATGTTGGAAAAGCGACGTACCTACATATGTTTCTAGCATTAACAGACTTCGCAAACATAAACAAATACGGAGAAAAAGCCTGCAATATGTTTGTTATGTTTGTAATAAGAATTAAAAAAAAAGATTTCCGCGGGTTTCCTATAACGAATGCGACTTAAAAATCCTCATTTTACGTCTTTGTTATTTTTTAATGTACATAATATTACGTCACATTATTAACGGTGACAAAATAATTATGCAGATAATTACATGAAACTTTCATTTTTTATGATAATAAAATGTTAACTGTTCCTGATAGCACTTCCTTGAAATTGAGTCTTTTCTCGTTAGATAATGAGGATTTATGTACTGCACTACACTTCACTACATATTTATATGGACTTTATGACACTCTAGTACAACCCGTGCGCAACAACATGAGACCTGCGTGATGACGTCACAGCGGCATGTGTGTACCATGCGCAAAACACTACTATCAAATTCTAATACCATTAAAAATTGTTAACAAGCAGCATTTAAATTTAATTTCTAAGCATTAAGTTTATAATATTTGCAACGGAAATGTACGTTTTGTTTAAATTTAATAAATCAACTAACTTGAAATAGAATAATATTCAATCGCCGAAAGATCTGCATATATACGTAGCACGGAGGTGTCAAGTTACCGCGCACGATTTGTACATATAAATTACACTACACAAAGTTTTCCTGGCGAGGCCAAGCGTTGTACCTGATCTCCTATTTATGGAGTTGCGATTGAATGTTTCCTTTCAACGCTTCCTGTGTCATATACATGATAACAAGTAAGAAAAACATACGTGTACCGCAGTCAAAGACACTCTGGTATTATTATATACTTGTTTCGTAGATATAGTCCTATTTTCAACGTACATTATTTTCTTATTATTATAGCAAAAAGCCAGGTTCGTTAACGAGGTAGGCAGAGAGCATCAACTGCTAAATATCTCTATCCTATAGACCTGACAGGCGGTTTCTGATTGTTTTATGGCATATAAAAATGTTATCATTCCTATTAAATCAAAGAACTCGATGCTTTTTCCAGGAACACCGACAATGTTAAATACTCGTAGGTTCAAATTATACTAATAGTCCAGCTGATTGGTTGCACATTATAAACACGCATAAAGGGCACACAGCTCGTTAGCGACGACTGTTTAAAGTGGTATAAACGTTTTAAACGAGCTAATAACTTCGCCCGTGAATATGACATCGTCCATGATTACCGATGCTTGTTTAGATAAAGGTGAATAATAGATCCGACCAGTTAAATCATCGCGTAAATGAGTACAGTGTGGCATACACTGTTCAATGCATATAGAATCGTGTATACGAATATGAATTAACATAAAGCTTTCAATAATTTACATATTTCTTTATCATCCACATCGATGTGGCTCAGTCCTTTACTGGATTTAAGGTTTCCGTAGGGCGACTGCGCAATTTCATAGCGTAGATACGCTGACTGGACATCGTAGAGCACAGCATCTCGTACGACCTACGCAGTTGCCCATTAGCAGTCAGGATATTTAACCGTGCTTAGGTAATTTGCACTGTTATGTGGACATGGCACTTAGTAGTATGCAGGCAACGTCATCTCTGAAGTCAATGTTAATTTTTGACTGATTGGTGCAAATAAATCACAGAAAAAAAGCAAGAGATCTTTGGAAAACACTATTACAGAAACGTATATGTTCTCGTTCAACGAAGACATACACGCAATTATTTAGAAGAAACAGATACATTTTATGTATAATAATGTTATTAAATAAAGGTTCTATTTTAAAACACACAAACAAAAAAAGCCCAATGCCCATGAACTTTGTGCATAGCGTCGCTAAAAACGAGAGAAATTATGATAAAATATACCAAGAGAACATACTAAGAATAGTTTGGCAATTTGGCTGCGTGCCACGCGTTCAAAAACAAACGACGTCATATTGGAAAAAAATCGCCCCTGTTCTAGAAAGTACGAATCGATCACGAAACATGGGACACAATGAGCAGCGACGCATTGTGTCATGAAATCGTAATAAGTTTATTAACACTAATACATTGCTCTCAACAGGTCGTGCACGTCTTGTTGGGCGTTTATTAACACGGGAATTGATAGTTTATTATCTTAATTATAAAATATGCGAACGTAAGGAAAGATATGTATTTATTTTACTACAGCACATACAATATAAGTATTCATAATTAAAACATAATATACTGGGTTCTGTAAGGATTTGTAATAGTCATAATTTGTAACTATTTTGTCGTTCCGCTATAGAACATGGGTGTCAGTATCGCCTCTCAGTATCAGAAAGATTAATGCCATAGTTTGCCACACTGGCCCAGTGCGGATTGGCAGGTAATATCCGTGAAGAGAACAAAAAATACGGAAGGAAATACAGAAGAATATTTGTAAACAGGAAAAACTATTTATATCCGGATATTTGTTGCTCGGAATTTTTTGAGCAGTTGAATATTTTGATTTAAAAATCTATACATATACAAATCAATTGCTGTTCGTTAGTCTCGCTAAAACTCGAGAACGGCTGAACCGATTTGGCTAATTTTGGTTTTGAATTAATTGTGGAAGTCCAGGGAAGGTTTAAAGGGTGAGTAAATTTGAAAAAAATGTTAGGAATGTTCGTTTCGAACAAGAATTTCGTTTTCCCATAGAAACTATTCATACCTGTCAATTCCTTTTGTTTGCTTCAAGTTTATTTTATACAAAAATTTAGCTCTTTTATTTATCGATTAAGGCAGTACGACGTTTGCCGGGTCAACTAGTGACATATAAAAATAATAGACAATATTACTGTTAATGCACTTGTTATGATTATTAATAAGGGCATTAGTCTCGAATAATGTTAACGATCGTTCCAGACTATAATCGTTCAATGTTTTTATTGCATGAAGGAATACTTTGTCAATCGTAGCGCTCTTATTATGGCACTTAAAAGTTATGTGGAAAAATTCCCTTTCGGTTTTGCCATATACTTCATCGATTGTCTTTGCCTAAATAAAATTTTATTAAAAACTTCGGTATCAACTTGAGAATCACCTGTTTTCAGATTATATGTACAACTTCATACATTATCACACTTTTATGTTACTACACACTATATCTATTTTGATTTTCAATCAATTATTACTACACGTGACATACTTATGCTTTGTTTCTTATTAAGTGTCATTAACTCTTAATGATAAATGAAAACAAAATTGTCTATGGTGTCGGTTATTGTAACTTTCAATTTTGAGATCATTTTTGGGTTTGTAATATTTCTGATTTCTGTTGCATAGTGCAATAAAAAGAATATGATACTCACCGAAAAACTTAAGTCGTCTGGATGATCGGTGAAATAATCAAATAACGCAATGGCGTAGGGTTCCGTATCGTTCTGGAGTTCCGCGGAAACGAAAGGTTCCGTCTCGACCGCGGGGAGGCAGAAGTCTTCTGGTGCATCTTCCGGCCACACGACTGGCAAATCGTCGTCCACGATAGGTGGTGGCGGGGGAGGCGGAATCGAGGGCATGGGTGGCGAGGATTCCCGTTCAGGGGAGCCTTCGTCCCAACTAAACGTTTTTGATTCCTGCAAAAATCACGTGATATTGTTCTAAAATTAAAGGAAATTACAATGCTGTAAGTTTCCCATAATTACATGCTTAAGAGCCCCTTTCAAATAGAACAACTCGGAGAGCAGAACAGAATTTTATAGTCTGTAAATTAGAATTTTAATGCACTTGAAATAAAGTATATTTTTACATTTCAAATGTTTTATGACAAGAGGATGCTCGAGCTCTCTATCTTCTATTTCCAAAAGTATCAAAAGGTTTTGAAGATCTCTGCACTCCAAGACGACATATAAAAAAGATGATATTTAAATGATTTAAATGATGATCCTAAAACTAGATCAAACAGACCTATACATTGTTATTGTTCCTTTTGTGTATAGAAAAAAATATCATGAAATATGAATTAAAAACGTGAGGTACCTTTTATATTTTTATAAGAAACAAACAGAATAGTTTCTAATGTAGAGGCACTTTTAATTGACACACTAATTTGAAACAAAATATTGGCTGACATATTATGACCAAATCAATAGCTAGTATTTTTGGAGCAACGTCCAAAGATCCATACTGACTTGATAATTGCCGAAAAAAACGTTATATTATAGACATATAACGGAACCATAATGTCGTTGTGGTCTAAAAAAAATCTAGGCGTCATATTATCTTTCACTCGTTGGAACCAGGGTCAAACGGAATGCTAAGTTGGTTAGAGCGCTCAGAAGTAGATTAATTCATTTTGAACATGCAACTGCCACCGTGGCGCAACCTCGAAGCACAATAACCATGTTACTAGATCATTGCGATTAAATAATCCGCTAAAAAAACTTCAATGGCAAAACTTCACACAACTCGAGAACACAATGATAATTACGCAACGCTTATAACAGGCTATTTTTGATTATAGAAACAAATCAAGACTATCCGATACTCAAGTTTTGTTTATTAAATGGTTTATTTTTGCTTTTTTTTTAATCTGGTGTAAATCTCGTATATGAAGGGAAAAAACAACTAAATTACTAGCAACACCTATCCAGCAATGAGTTTTCGTACACTAAAAATAGGATGGTTATAAGCATAAATTTCTCCTAATAAATTCATTGACGTTGTAAATTCGTTCAATGATCCCGATCATTCTGGAAACTTCATTTCAGACGCATTAATAGGTTCAATTATGTAAATTAGTTATATCAGTCAAGTATGAATGTCGCTGAACGTTATACCTATGTTGTTTATTTGCACTAACTGTTTATATGGAAGACTAGACGAATATTTAACGACTTCTATGGAAGTGAATTTGAAGGTGAGTCGTTTCCGTCATCGTATAAAATTCTTATATCAAACATGCCAAAGTAAACATCCATACTAATGTTATAAATGGGAAAGTGACTATAGTAGTTTGTCACGCTTTCATGGCTAACATGCTGAACTATTTTCTGAAACCTACTTTTCTTATATTTTTTATGTATGTAAAACCTCGTTTTCAACCTACAAAATTCTCATGGTGGAAGGTTATTAATATTTTTTTTTATAAAAACATAATTAACATAACATAATTAATTAATTTTGGTCACATAAAAATCAATCGTCTAATTTTTTCAACCAGGCAAAGCGGAAGACGCGGAGAATATATTATAATTCTTCAGAGTCAATGTACATACATACATGCTGAGTTTGATAAAAAAGCATTAGCAATTATTTTTGACCTATTACAATTGGACATGCTTAGATTCTCATTCATATGAACACTTATCAAAACCACAAATGACAAGTCACCATTAAACAAATTTAATCACTCAATTGAAATATTAAACATAATTACTTACAAAAGTATCACCGAATCCGTTGCTAATTTTCTGTATCGGAATGGTAGTGTTAATGTTCATTGTAGTCAGCTGGAAGTCATTGCCAAGTGAATTTTTCAACAGCGCCGAGTTGTCTGGAGGTTTAGGCCTTGCTGGTTTTGCTCTTATTATCGTAGGCCCCTTGAACGGAATTGACGCATAATTGCTCACGTTATTCGAACTGTCTAAAATATCCTTGTTCACGCTCAACATTGGTTTCTTCATTATTGGCGGCTTATTTAGCGGCGGTTGAGGAGAAAATGGATCGATAGCACTAAAATCATCCAATGTGTCCTCTTTATTAATAGGTCTTTTAGATTGGATGATCAAGTCAAAGTCATCTTCAAAGCCGCTCTCGGCTTGTGACGCGTTGCCACCGTTAATTGCACTGTGTTGGTTAGTAGATGTGGTCGCATCTGAGCCGAAGCTGTCTACGCTGACGCCATCACTGCTCGATCTGGTCGTGAACGTGGGAGAACTCGGAGGCGAAGACAAGTCTATTAACGACGCAGTTTGTACGTTAACGCGTTCACATTTGGGAAACATTTTGTTCGTCTCTGCTTCATTACCGAAATCCACTACGAAACCGTGTTGATGAATCTGCTGTTGACTGTTCGATTGATTTACAGCACTTTTATTTTTACGAGACAGAAGGGAGGACAACACTGTTGGCCTACGTATAAAATGGGATGGTTTGGCTGGAACATCTGGATGTTTGGCAACTTTTGGCGGAGGCGGACGTGGTGGTGGTTTCTTCTTCTGTAAATACTGCGGTGTAGGCTCGAAAACGTCAGCTCCGAAAGGATCATCATTCCAGTTCGTAACAGGAGAGTAACGATTCACGCAGTTGGCCGGCACAGCCGGTGCTGGTCTGATTGGACCCTTCATACCTAGGGACAAAAGACTGTAATTAAAATAAATTATTTTTTTCTAGCATTTCGAAGTCGAAGTGTTTCTTCATAAACTCGTGCACATATATAATTTAAATATGTATTTAAAACACTCACAAAGCTTTACAAATTAACGTGGGTTTTGACCACAACTAATCACTCTTGTTACAGATTTAGAGTCCTCAATTATCAGAATACATAGTTTACTTATGAGGATTGGCTTTTAAAGAGTCGACAATAAAATGGTATTAGTGGTTTTATTTCATTATGTGGCACTGCCATAGTTGATTACAGTTACGACCATGACAAAGTTGCATAAAAATTACGAAATAGCGTGATAAATTTCGAAGGTAACTTAACTAACTATCAAACTATTATTTATTTTAAAATGACTAAAAATTAAAATTTAAATCAAATGTAATTTAATTAAATGTGATTAAATAATCTAACTACATACTTCATATAAAAACGATTGACTAAAATTAACAGAGGTAAAATTAGATGCAAATTGTAATTCATAAAATTCAAATTAATCTTATCATCTCAAATCTAGTAACCTGTTTCTTGGTTCATAATGAGTGTCGTGGGGAACAGATACTAAAGATCGGCAAGGTGTTGCAGATGTTTTTTTCGACACTCATATCATGGTTATAAAATACCAATGATTTGTGATTTTTAATAGGGTGAATGAACCCTGCTCATAATGCAAAGTATGCTTAAAATTTATTATCATTGTGAAAAAAATATTGCTTTGGTAAACGCTTCAGCTTTCCCATATATACCATCTACTACTGGAATAATTATAAGTAATTCAATGAACTTGTGCAACTTTAAAACTGAATTGACATGATAACAATGCATTATGTATATACTGGCTTAATATTTGTGTTTTTTTGAATAGCATGTTTAGTTTTGCACCTATCTGAAGTCTTTTTTCATTAACTCTCTCATTATATCATAAAATGCCTTAATCCGATATTTAAATAATCACAAAAAAAATATTATATGATCATGTCGAGTCCCTTATGGGGTGAGCAGAAAGCATAGAGTGAAATATCTATATACTTATAGACTTGCCATGCTCTACATCCAACACTGATCCATTGTATAATAAAAATAACTGTTATTATCATATACAAAAATATGACCATGTTTTAAAAGGTTTATACTCGTAACAAAGAATTATTGAAGTATTAAGTATTGCTACACTTCCTCATCCTGTTCTTGAATTATGATCTTGGTTTTTTAAATGTGTGTATTATAATTTATATCCATACTCAACTGTAATGTTTAAAAGTGGTTTCACATTCACTAAGGTTCATTAATATGACAAAAAACCAATGGAAGAAAAATTACAAAAGGAAGTAGTAAATTCAAACATTTCCAAAGTTAAATATAAAAAATTATGAAAATATATATAACTACAGAAATATTCATGGTAACAGAGGATGTACTAATGTTAAAAGTGGTTCTAATAAACTAAACTGCATAGGATAAAATATAAAATCCTTACATATTAATGCCATACTGTCAAAAATTAACAGAATATGATATAATCAGCAAACACAGTGTCCCTGCTAGGGTCGATAACAAAAACAAAGTAGGATAGTGCCCATCAGGGACAGCTTTCCTCCAGCAGTGACCTCCAATACACTCATGATAAATAATGATCAAAATATAACATGTACATAGCACAAATTTTGTTCTCAAGTGTGTAAGTAACAGCCTATGATTTGTGCTAAAATTTAGGGGGATTTGCTCTGTGAATTTTCCGCTAACAATAAACCATTAAAAAAGGAATTCTCTCAGGAATGACTTGTCATTTCTCTTGAGAAAAGGGAGGACCATCAATAAGACAGCAACCACATACTTAATTGCATATTTAGAATTGCTATGTGTTTATAATAATAGTTTTTTTAATAAACAGTGAATAAGGATAATAGGTTAACCAATAAAATCTATTGAATGAGCAAATATTTCATAGAATAAAATTTTGAATGTCAACATTGAATGTAGATGACCTTTATGTTTTTTTCTCATTAAAAGCTAATATAAGAATTGTATTCATATCAATATATGAGAATTAAACATTTTCAAAATTGGTTATGTAATTACAATTCTATTTTGGATTCTTAGTAACATACATAAATTGAATAACGCAATTATATATAAATTTATTTCTATGTATTGATCAATAATCGAGTGGATGTAACCTTAGTGATGAAAGAGGTACATTTCTTCATACAGTATAAAAGCCTTACTGAAATGGACATTTCATTTTCATGGTGTTCCAGAGTATTCAGTGAATATTTTCATAAGCATAACTTTTTGTTAATGTTATATAATTATTCTTGAATTTATTTTATAACATCACTTTGATTTAATTACTTATATAGTACTATTTAAAAGCAGTTGGTATACTATTTTTTTTTAATTTTGCTATTGGTGTTTATTACTATTAATTTGTTTTAATTTTGCTCATTAAAAAATTGGCACTTTTTTTTAAATGAGTTATAGAACAATTTAGGACTTGATGTAATTTGAAATAATAGTTATGCATATATAATTTTTTTAAGGAACTAAAATTAACAAATCAGATTTATTTTAACACCAATGTGAACACTTAATATATGCTTAACAAACATTATATAATAATGTAAAAACAAACCTTTGATTGGAAGTCCCCAGAAGGAAAAGGTGTACACCACGAATGTAACAACAGCTAGTATGAACGTTTTACTCAAATTATGACAAACACAACACTCATTCACAGAACACAAACGGGATGTTGCGACGGGGAGGTTCGAGCGTAAACAGCCAACTGACAGACACTGATTTCTGCGCAAATCACCGCAGTGGACCTGATAATATGTTGATAACTATAATACGATCCACCCACCGTGGAGATATCTACGGCGCCTTAGCATCATATCGAGTAAGTGCCAGGTACGGGACAGTACGGAGCGCGGCCTTGATAATATTCGTAATAACAAATGCGCAAAATTACTATCCTATACCATTTTGCGGCACACACTACCAGTCTTCTTTACCACCCTCTACACATATAAATTTCCAGAAAAGTAACGGTTAATAAATACATTTATTGAATTACTCACCTTGTTTGAATATATCCATTATTACGCAGACGTCAGTGTCACTGCACACTGCAACGTATTATTTAGCAAGACAGGCGTTAGATGATTCATTCGATTCTTCTAAGTTTATTAACTGGGCTTTTGGTTAACAATGCAAGTGCGTTAAAACATGTGTGTACGTAAACCCCATCTTATGTATATGAAGTTGATATAAATTATTACAAGGAGCAAGTAATTGTAATCAAACAGGCAATAAATTCCGCAGATTTAACTGACAGTAATGTCAAGTATACAGGGTTGCCATACTTTAAACTGTCATACTTGACCTGTAGCAAAATTAACAGCTGTTTCCAATTGGTTTCCGTTTGGAATAGTAGCAGTTAATATTAGCACTAACTATCGAAGAAATATTGTATGAAACTTATATTTAACTAATACATTAAATCAAATGAAGCTCCACTATAAATTAAATCACCACCAACATTTCTCAAATATGTGTGCTTGTTTTAATTTAACAGAATAATCAGATTGCTGGCAACACTGTGTACTGTCAAATTAATGTCAAGTCAATTAGCGAAAACTGTTTCATGCTAACTAGTTGAAAAAATTATGTGGAAAATTATATATAAAGAAATAAAAAATTTGATTTTCAAATATGAATGAACATTCGTTTTTACTTCTTCCATACGATGTTTTAATAAAAATTATTAAGAACTTGTATATTCGTGACGTTCGTAACCTTATGTTAACATGTAAAAGTTTGCGGGATATGATTATTAACGAAAGTGCTCTTTGGAAAAGGCTTTTTAGAAATAAACTGATTATAAATGTTCATTCAAATAGGTATCATTTTCAGTAATATGTCTAACTCATACAGTTTTACGTGTGGGTAGATTAATTAGAATACAATTTCTTGTGTAAAATATAAATATTCTATTTTCACGGTTGCTTAATCTGTCTGTAATCCCTTGAAAACTAATATTTCCTTCGCAGGTATTCCAACCATACATCATATTATAATCTATGTAGAATATCAAATAATTGGTCTAAAGGAATTTATAGAAGCAAGGTCAGTTCTATCAACGTAGTGCACTGCCTAATTTTTCTTAAATAGATTCGTCAACCATTGTGGGAATAAATAGCATCAACAGGCAGCTAACCATTTTGTCCAATAAATATAACATCAAGCCTTAAATCCCCGAAGGGGTAGGCATAAGAGTGTAGTACACTCCCACATTTCGCCAGTTACATTTAAGGCCCATGGAATAGGTGGTGAGCTCACTGCCATACAAAAGGCACAATTCTAAACTCTAAATCACTAGTAGAAATTCTAAATTAGAAAAATCTAATAGCATCCAACCCGAGACTTGAACCCAGGATCTCCCAATACTCCCAACGCTTACAACCACTAGGCAGTCAAAAGCAATTGTTCAATAATTTGTACTAATACTTCCCTTGTAAGAAAATTCTTTTGATCTGTTCTGTTAAACAATTATGTGATACATTTGTATGGCAGCAGCATGTGGAAGTTCACATTTCAAGTTCACATCAAACCATACAAAGATTCAATGTATCTTAATTGTTGATAAATGAAAATGAACACACATACATGTGTATATCGTATGACACAAGTGTTTGTCTATAGGAATCAAGCTTGCGACTTTGCATGGTGTACTGATATATGAATGATCTAGGCAAACAGATTATCAATAATAAAATATGTCTGCTTGTAAGACAGAATTATTAATGGGCATATCCATATTTAAGATGTTTTTTATATTTCCAGTTGCTCATAAAGCATGATGCCAATTACATGCCTTGGCTGAAGCTGTATAACAGTGAGGCTTTGTTCCTGTCCCTCCGATCAAACTTGATATGTTACCCTATGGACAGAAAAGGTTATCCGATCTGCAGAACTCCCCTTTGGACCGTAGAAGTACCCAAAGTGGAGAGAAATGATGTTCGCACAAATGACATATCACGATTCATTATTAAAGACAATATCATTGTCTGTGGAAACAGGTATAAATGGTGTATTTGTTTAAATATGCATGTTGATTATATGTTTAAATCTCTCCTGTTACTATTTTTTTTTATACAATCAATATTTTATCCAATATTTATACAGATAAAAACAGATATTGCACATGTGATACATTGCAGGGATGGCAGTACAACAATATATAAATACAATAATGTACAGAGACCAAATTTCCTTTATCACATTCGAGACTGCCATAATGGTGGTCAGCTGGAAGTATCTGCAGTAGAACTTGTCAATAGTAAAATCAATCCTTGTGTGATAACGGCATCAGACTACAGCTCGGAACTTTCTCTGTGGTATTGGAAATGGAGAGAAAATGATCACCATACTATTCCACATTTGGAATACCATAAATTTGATTGTAAGTGTAATGTAAAAAGAATCAATAGCAATATAATTTTATTGTTATATCTTATATTGTAAATTAAATTATGATTGGTATCTGCAATGTCTTTTATGTTATAGCAGGTCAAAGAATTGAATTAGAATAATTTAGCATAGCATAGCTTGATTTAGAATAATTAGCATAATCAATGAATTTGTTTGTAAACAAAGGGCTTTAACTCCATCTTTCTGAAGATCTCTTGACCACACTTTACTAAGCCAAAGCCCACATTGGGCTGTAGCACCTTAGATGATGATGCTTATGAAAGTAGTATGTTAAGAATGATTTCTTCTTATATATACATATCTACATTTATTTTAACCCTCTGCTTCATAATTAGTTGATAGGCTGTGTTTCAGCAATCTTATGTTACTTTCTAACTAATTGGGTAAAAGTGGAAGAATATTGTCTTTGAGTGATTATAAGTAAGAAGTTAATTGTGACATTAATTCAATTACATAATATGTTTAGAAGGAAATTGCTTTTGAGTTTTTCAATCTTGACATTATAAGTTATATATATAAACACATGTTTACAGGTAATACTGAACCAACACATCCTGTCAAAATTGGTATAAGAAGCTTAGCAATGAATGAAATGCAAGATAAGTTAGCTATAGGCCTCAATAGAAACAGTAAGCCTCTTTTGCTTGACATCACTACGTATGTGAATTTTTATTTTGTGTAATAGAATCACAGCTTATTTTTTACATATAACTAGCTTTTGGAATTGATTACTACAATGTGCCTTAGAAAAATGATACATAATTGAGACTGTTTCGAGATTACACACATATGTATGTGTTAGACATTTCAAAAGCCCTGAGTTTGAATTCCAGTATAGGTACTACTGGATTTTTCTAACATGGGTTATTTCATAGAAATTTCTAGTAGTGATGTTACATTTTTTCTATTTTATTTTAAAATTGTACAAGGAACCTCTTCATTTGTAAACTCTTGAAAAACTATATCAGTTACTTCAAAAGAAATAATATTTCATATATTATATGTAGTTATTAAACCCCTACAGTACTATAATTTGGAAGGAAATAAATTGTGACTGAAATGTGTCATGTAGATTAACATACTGTGCTGTTATTTTTTTAAATCTGATGTCTTCTAAATGCACTGACCAACCGCTGTGGCTTGCAGTTTTTATCACCTTATGAAAGCAGACAACACAAGAAATGCACGACAAGTGATTCGTGATATTCAATGGCATGACGAGAACACTATAGTATTTGTCACACATTTTGGAACATTAGAAGTTATTGATGTTAGAACAAATACTGTTGTAAGTATTATTGTAATAAGTAGCCAGAATACATTACCAAGATTACCTTACAATATATACCTCTAATATACTATTAAACATGATGTTAACATATCTATTAATGAACTATTTATATTATTAGTGTTCCTAAAAAGTAGTAACAACAAGAGCTTGAGAAGTATTTAAATTTTTTTTGGGCTATTAAAGTGATATTAACTTTAATGGACTATAAAAATATTCAATTATAGCATCAGGACATTTGGTTTACTGTCAATTTATTTCAGGTGAGAAGATTTTAAGGATTTTTTTATTTAGATCTAGCTATCTGTATCTCTGTTCTCCGTTCTGAACATCTATTCCAGGAATATATAAATTACAAGTGTCATAAAACTTAATAATACTGAAATACAGTAATTTATTTTGTGTCATTCTAAATTGATTTTATTCGTTAGAAAGCACCGTTAAAGAAACAGGGTTTTGCTTTTCAGGTTTATGAAGCAGAAGATCCTTTTCAATCTTCTTTATATTGCGTAAAATCAGATGGCAACCACGCATTTGTAGCGGGATCGGCTGAATATTCCCGTTGTGTTCTTTACGATTCTAGATTCAAAAAGCATGTTCAGGTAAAGTACTTAATAATTAAATGTCATTAATAAATATGTGAGATTTCACGTTATTAAATGACATCAAATGGCATATCTTCAGTGTGTACGTAATGTTACTTTGAAGTTTAAAAATTATTGTTTCAGATTTACTTCACCCAGAAAACACCGTCTCCAATTTACAGCTTGGATTTCGATTCTACTAAATTGATTGCGGCTGCAGATAGAGGTACCGCAGCCCTAAATTTCAATGTATCAGTCTCAAATGTACAAGCCCGCGACTACTCTCATACGTTTGAAGTTGTGTTAAGGAATTGAATAAAAATAATAAAAATGGATAATTTTTATTTTAATTGAATCGTTACAGTTTTTTTTTAAATCCGACTTTAAGTTCCCTTTTTTCACATCTGTAAATATGGAACTAAAGGAAGTTTGTAAATTTCATAGGTGCTATATATTTATAATACTACTAGCTGTACCCGGCGCGCGTTGCTACGCCAACAACTAAAATAAATTATTATCATATTCGTTTCCCCTGTGTAAAATACTGATTTTCATGACAATCGGTTGAACGGGGCAGAAGTTGCTACTCTGCAGCGCCACCAGGTGGCGAGTGGCAT
>DWEC01000627.1:0-16044 GCA_018245735.1 Microceris miodesmiata
CTAATAATGGCTGTTATTTAATGTAATTTTTACCAAATACCGTTTTAGTTAAATCTTAGTAGATATATTTATTAAAAAATACAAAGTACCTACATTTCGCTCGCATTTACAAGAAAACTGTAATATGTCGAAAGCCGTATTTTCAGATGTCGTCTATTATAAGTTTGTCATTTTATATAAATTATTAAACAGCATCTCCTATTTTGACCGTGTCTTGTTACTACCTATATGAATTTTAGCTGGATATGGCATCATTTCTGTCTTATATTAATAACGGCGCTAATCTCCATTCAACATACCCTCGTAAGCAAATATGGGCAAAAATCCCTCTTGGGAGGCATACAGGAGACAGGCTGATGACGAAGATGAGCTTAAATAATGCCCGTCCTGCTTGTAGACATGTTACAAAAAACTAAATAGCTTTAGGTACCGAAAATCATATTATAGTGTCCAACTAAAATTGAAAATAAACAGTAAATTTGTTGTCAAAGATTTCTTCACGTTCCTCCTCATATGCTCAATAGCTTTTAAAACGACGTAACATTCAATAAATCTGAGATATTTTAATAAGCCATGAAAGCTCAAGGTAGCATCGAAATAGAGGAACGTCGTGATTATAATTTTTTAAATATCAGAGATATTCAAGAGAATTTTTCGAGTGACAATTTGTTTTATTCTGAAGCGTAACTAATAGAGTTAAACATTACAAATATAATTATTGGCATTGGTTTACATTACTGATGTTTAATTCCGCCATAGTGGATATTTAGATACACTCGTAACTAGAAAAATAATCATGTTTGTAAGCATTTACCCTACGTCGTCTGAACTTCATAGCCAGCCAAAACTTTTGGTTTTTTAAATAAGCATTACTTATGCATCTTCAAATAAAGAAAATCCAAATTTTTAATTTAGTTACTTTTAATTATCAAATAAATTTATTTATTTTTAAATTTTATCCACTGCCAATGTTATCGACATTTAATCTGTAACGGTTTAAAAATATTCTTGTTTCCAAACTAAAAACCAAAAACCACCTAAACCGAAACTTATAAATGTTGAGTTTCATTGCTAGTAAAACATTACCTTAATACAATAACATCTTCATTAAAAGTAGAACAATTAAAAAAATATTAAAACTATATGGTAACATTGTTTAAATTTATATTTAGACTACATAATGTAGTTAAATAGTATAAAAAACAAATTCTAACAGCCTTCATTCACGTAGGTAGCCTATAAATTTAAACACGATAAAAGTGTCAAGCTCTAAGTATGGCAAGCAATATTGTCGTAGACACATCCTCTAAAAATCCTATAAATAATGGCGGTTGTTATAGAACTGACAATCGTTCCTACGAAAATCGCGTCCCGCTTTTGTGCCTGGACGTCCGTGTAAACCTTGACGGAAACAAAACAATGACGTCAATTGACGTCCCATGTAAATTGATTGAGTTTTATTTGGAATGCAACTGACTCACTAGTTTCATACATCTTGTAAAGAGCAGGAATTTTATGCAGTCAGTGTATATTTTTTTAAGTAAAACAAAGTATCGAACAAACATCTGTAACTGTATATATTCACATAGCAAGGTAAAGTATATTAATCGACAAAAACATCGCCTTTCTCTCTAAATTTTAAAATTATTTGTTAGCAAAATTGTTACCAAGCAATAGTTTCAAAATCAACATGTCAATTTTCCAAAGAACGTAGGTAGGTGTGCTCGTTCTTATGTAATATTTTTTTCGTATTATTTAATAAATATAAGAAACAAATAATGCATATCTACAGTAAAGCTTTCAATCAACGAAACAATCTTATTCAAAATAGATGACCTAAAAGTTCAACCTTGGTACATTCTGTGCTATAATTTCTGTTTCTGATGCATATTACTTGTCATTGAATTAGTAGGCTAATTTTAAATATGCTAAAACTGTTAGCAGGGTAACAGATACTAATTTTAATACTGTTTATGAATGAAATATCTACAGAGATGTTTGTTAAATAAATTGTTACACATATATAAAACATTGTAATAATTTAATTATTTTACTCATTAATGGTAAAACACTTACTTATTGTTAGAAAAAACTAGCACACGACGAAATTTCCTGGTCCACGGAAACCGGATTTCCCGGTTCACCCTCAATTTTCATAAGTAATGACCGTTACTACGTAGTAATAATATTTTGTCTGTAATACTGTACCAGTGTAATATGCATGTTATGAATCAACTAAGTGTATAAAAAAAATATGATGTGACCTATTTCCGTTTCGCATTTTTATAATGTCGTCACGATCCTATCGTTTTTCACAAGATGGCGACGCATAACGACAAATCCCTGTATTTCTATTTGTGTAGCTTTGCTGCCTTCAGTCTGGCTGCACACAACCTGCATGAAACTACCACCGATAATGAACTATCACTATGAAGCCGCCATTGGAATAATAAAATCTAGGCAACTGGAGCTTTGTCATTTCAATTCTCGCTTAAGGTTATTGCCAAAAATAGCGGACAAACGCGCTTTTTACATAATTTCATCGCAAAGTTAGGCTGAAAATAGCCACGACGTGGTGACGCAGAGCGCTCCCACTCGCGCGCCGCTTGCTCCGGACTCACCTCTCGCCGCGAGCGCGAGCGCCGACACGGTGAACAGTATACACAACATAAACCTCCATAATGTTAATCTCTTGGTCCACATTTTGTTGAAGTCCAGCCCGTTAAGCCGGACTATCAGTCATTTGCACTCACACTCGCGCACTCGATCGGTCGATCTATGGATACGATGCACATCTAAGTACACTGAACGGAAAAATCACTGGTGATCTAACGTGACTTACAATCTCTTGGAATGCAACTCACGTCGATCACCGACCGTTAAATTGCGGTTAAAAGCGTCCAGGGATATCGAGAAATAATTTAGGGGCATACCCGGCGACACATAAAACACTTAAAGGCCACTGTGCTATTTAACCACAATTTAGACGGTTGTAGAATGCGGTATCAAATAGTAGGCGATACTGCAAGTGGCGGTCGGACGTACTCTATTTCCGGAGACAGCACAGCATCGCTGGTCGGAGGGGTACTGGCGCGCGAGCAAGGCGCTCCCCGCGCGGAACTTTCAGTGATATTCAGCCCAATGTCCGTGCCAAGCGCAGCGGGCGCCGGAGGGGAGCGGCGGGCGGCGCTGGACTGCGAGCGCATCCGCACGAAAACCCTCATGCACGCTGCGGGTTTAGCTACCCAATATTATCGCAGACAAATTACAAATCAAAACACGTTTATCAAAGCCACAGTATAGGTATGCCTGTTACGTAACTAATAGAACCCGGATTCAACGTCTCCTATCCAAATGTTATAATACAAGGAAATCAAAGAATGCCTATTTGTAGTACATTTTTGTAACAAATATACAATATCCAGCTCAACTGAACACCATTTTTATACTACCAGTTTGCAACGTCTTAAACATGATCTGATACATTGATCTGATACATACATACATACTGATCTAATACATTTACGTTTTCGTACTAGGTAACAGCTACAAATTTTTAGTAATTAATTAACCGAGATAAGTTACTCACAGGCGTTCGAAATTGATTAATATTAGGTACGTGCTGGCGTTCAGCGTCAGTTGGCACGACAAGCGCAACTCCGACCACTCGCGAAAATATTTCAATCTGCCATTCTCTAAATTACCGCCATCTCTTTTTCTGTTATCTATAACACACATTGGACACAGACGAAACAATTGGCATTCATACACCATCAGATCTCAACATGTCAACATTTAAAAATACAAAAGATTCTATCATCCACACATACGAATAAATTAGTCAGATTTAGACGTATACATGTTCCTTTCTCGTGTTTTCGTAATTTTTTATATACGTTAGGCACTTGGCAGTAATCCATATGCGTCCCAGCGCTGGGCTAGAATCTCTCGTCGTAACAGCCGAGAGATCAGAGGCATACATCAACACCTACTTTATGCGGATTTTTAGAGATATGCACTCGGTAATTAACACATCTGCGTAGTGATAAATATATTTATTTTTTAACTATAAGTATTCATAAAGCTTTCAAATATTTAAAACTTTATGTTTTCACATAACCAGTTAATAATATTTGCTAATTTTAAAATATTAACTGACTAGAATGACTCATTGGTCGGGTGGGTGCAAGCGCGACTGCCGATGGCGAGGTCGTAGCTTCAAATCCCGGTTCGGGTACAATTGGAGTTTTCTAATGTAAAAATTCTAATTGTGACTCGGAGTCTGAATCTAATGAATAGTACCAGACCCGGGATTAGAACCCAGGACTTCCCGATCGGCAATCGAGCTTGCAACCGATCGACCAAGGAAGCCGTAAATTTACTGCCATATGATACTGCCATTATTATGTATGTTTACCAACCGCCTGGTTGGCCTAGTTGTTGAAATCATGATCACTGACCAAAGATTCTGGGTTCAAATCCAAGATGTAGTAAAGAATTGTTGTTTTTTTTACTTGTCATTCCCTAATGGATTAGTTTAATTTTGGTAGACAATTTTGAACCGCAACAATTACACGTAAGTAGGCAATGAAATAAGAAATAGTGATAGCCTAGTGGTTAAGAATTCAGCCCCTCACTCTGGGGATGCCTGGTTCAAATCCATGGCGCGCACCTCTTTACAAAAGTGCGTTTTGAGTTTAAATATCACTTGCTAACGGTGAAGGAAAACATCGTGAGGAAACCTGCACACCCTAGAATTTATAAAAAAAAAATTTAAGGTGTGTGAAGTCTGCCAACCCGCACTTGGGCAGCGTGGTAGACTTTGGCCTCAACCCTCTCAATATGAGAGGAGACCCATATTTCAACAATGGAATTATAATGGGTCGATTATTATTTTTATAATTTTACTTAATACATATCATTATCATTGTTTTCCTCTCCTTTCCCAAGCGACTTACGCTTGGAACATGTTTTTCTCTTGCATTCGTCCCTTCTTACCCTTCTTATTCATATAATATTTTAAGCAATTCAGAGCCAAGTCTTTCTTGTTTATCCGCGCCCCTGTAAACCGATAACAATATTCCCCCTCTCTCATCCATATTAATATTACAAACGCGATCTAAACAGGTTTGGTTCAAATTTGGCACGTCACTATAACTTGTTGGGAATTATACCAACACGTATATTTGCAAACAAAGTTACAGTTAAAAATTAGTTAATGATATACATACTTAATTTAATATTTATACATAATATACATACATAATTTAATATTAAATTTGTTTTCATTAACACATCTAGAAACAGCCGAAAATATATTTTTTTATCTATGAAAATAGTGAAGAAATATCGTTAAAATATACTTCATTGTGTTACTACTCTCATTTCTTAAGTATACAATTATACACTGAATGTGGGTAGTTTTTTTGCGTGACATTCGCATGCTATACTTATTATACACCAATGGTCTATCACTCATTTTGCTGAAAGGCAGTGGCGCGTTTCGCGATTATTATTTAAATCAATTATAATAGTACCGACTAGATATGGTCGTTAATGTTAATTTAAGTCAGGTATGGTCGGGGTAATCTGGAATATTTAACGCAAGTGTACACAAGGGGGACAATAGTCTAGAACTACCATGCAAGCAAACTGCATGAATGCTATAAAAATTATGAAAATTTACGATATGAATAATATGCTTCCAATTTCATACAGGCGCAATGGCATAAAAGATGGTACAACAATTAGTATAGCCATCGCCTGCTGAAAACATTGCTACCGCTTAAAAGCATTTTGTATAACTGTGTTCCAGTTCGAAAAACGCGACAGGCGGCTGCACCGGAAACACGTCCCGCGCCATCTTATTGCTCAATAATAGCAATATCACACTTAATATTTTCAGATAGCATTTCGATTCTATTTATCATGGACTCATTATGATCATTCATGATTTAAATCATGATTAAAACTGTGATTCCATTTGATATCTGATAGTTACTTGCTGTGTTATATTTCTATAACGTAGCTGTAATACGAGTATATGTATTATGAATAAGTTTTACTGCTTTTGTTGTTTTTGAGAATTGAAAAGACTACATATCTGTCATTATTTTAGTTTGCTACTTGAACCACTATTACGTGAAACAGCACGCTTACGACGTCTTGTTCACGATGCGAATGTTGAAAAATTTAGCGTGCACCAGCGGATTCGCAAACCCTAGTTACAACACAATTATGTAACTTTGAAGGTAACTGGTATTAGTTCTGCGTTCATGTTACCTACTTGTTGTTGAACAAGTTGTTTTTGTCTATTAATTGATGGTATTCATCATTTATCTTCCACTTCTTCATTACTACTACATCAATTACTATTTTCTGTTTATCACACATACACATACGTAAACACCACACACATATTCATGAACGCAGCCAAACACACATGCACACGCACCCACGCGAACACACGCACATACACATTATACTCAAGCACGCACGCATGCATACACACTCACGCATAAAATATAAGTAGTGGGTGGATAACTTACGACATTTCACTTGTATCGGTTTATTTCTTTACCTATTTTATTTTATAATTAAACGGGAAAAAGAAACAAATATTTTAAGGACTGTAATTAACAAAATATTGCAACACACTAATAGGGAAGGTACTGACTCCTAGACCAAAGCTCACGCTTTTCTGGGAGCCAGGACTCTCTGTTTGTAATGTTACATGTTTTGGTCAATAAATCATTATTATTATTATTGTTTTCCATTTTAGAGTGTTTCATCTCGGTATATATGAAGTGTTCCCATTAATGAATGTCTCTATTCTATTTTGTATCATTATTCTCATTTTTATATCCTGCTTCTGTAACTAGAGCTTCTCATTTGTTAACGTATACAGCATGTTTCACGTTTCAAATTAATCCACTTTGCAACTCTTCATCCAGTTTCCTTTGTGGGGCGGCCGGCCGGAGTTGCAACAATGGCATCAACTATTTCCTCTGTTTCATTTGCATCAACAATCGGCTCTGTAATAAAAAGCGGAGTAACGTTTCAAAGCTCGTCATAATTTACGTGCGTCACAAAGGTTTATATTACGTCGTTATGCCATTCTTCATAGTATTATAAGTATATTCATAAACACGTTTTCATACAGAATTTTATTATTTGTTAAACATAACTCTTTGCAGACAGAATCGTCGAAATGAAGATCGTAAAAAAATTCACTCGATTTCGTTGATGGTTTATATATAATTTTACTTACGTAGTGATATCACAATCGGGATATGGCTACACGATTTAGCGATCATACGTCATTCTCGATTGTATCGTCATAGATCATACTGCGTGATCTTAAATAGCTGCTACTTAAAACGTAACGCCGTGTAAGGGGGAAAAGCCGTACTCTGCAATCCCCAATCCGCATGCCCAGCGTGGAGATTACATGCATAAACTCCCTTTGGGGGAGATCTATGATCAGCAGTGGACTAAGAAACGCTGATGATGATGATGATGAAAACGTAACAGGTGATTAGCATTAACGACACCTTATCTCACTTTCTGTGGTATGAATATTGCTGATCGCAAGTCTTATTTACTTTAAGATATTAGAAACCTTGATATACTATTTTATTTCCTGGATCCTCGAACAAATCCATAACATTATGCCACAAATAGGCGTGCCGCTGACAACAACTCGTTCTAAACCTGCACAAAGGGTTTTAATACCGTAAAGCTTTATTTCTATTGTGTATAATAAACGCGTGACATGGAGCGATGTAGCCGTGTGACATACGCGACTCGCCTTTTGAATTTACAAGTAATTAGTGTCGTACGCCTTGTAGTGCAGGTTACAGGTTGCCCTACAGGTAAACAAGTAAAGTTGCCCCTGCGAGTTATACATAAATATTAACATCAACAATGACGACTTATTTTAAGCTATATTACATGACCCCGAAATATTGCCATTTAATATAAGTTATACTCAGCGTGACTTCCCAAGACCGCTCCTGTAAATACATTGTCAAATCTTCAACTTCACCACCACCGTTCCACCATTGCCTAGCTTTAACCCCCCTTTAAGATTGAGGAGGGTTAAAACCCTTTGCCATCTTCATACGAGTAACCTACATAAAATGTTAATAATTAGTGTAATTAGTTTTCGTGTTCATTATATATAAACAGAAAATGTCTAATTAATTACGATTAAAAAAGAAAATTTTCGGTATATATAAAAGCACACAATGGGATGTTGCCCTCCGCCGCGTACTGTTTGTTACCCTTAGGGATTGTCGAGGATTTGAGAGAGCTTTTATTAAGTAGAATATAAACATTGCGTCTCCCCCTCGCAGTTGATTGTGTAAATCTTAGCTCGTTTATTTAGGTTTCTGTGCCGCGTTGTATTACAAACTGTACCGCTGTATAATTACATGTTTACCTATTGTCCTATGTCTGTTCTTCGATAGCTATGACACGCATTCCTTAACACTGTTTTGTTTCAGTCCTCGTAAAAAATAGAAGGGATCAATTAAAAATATTTATTTGTTTATTTTTGTTAATAATACCATCTCATACAAAAAATACTCCAGTATCACTTCTAAAATGTAAATTGATTCATGGAATACAACAAATGACGCTTACTTGTTCAGCGTGTTGTTAGACATTATCATTGAGCGCTCATGTTGCACAAAACAGCCGCCGTACCGCGCCCGCCGCCGCCCGTTGTTCACGGGGTTGTAGATTCCAATTCCGTCGTCGACAAATATTTAATGAACAGGACTACCTGAACTATTATTATCATATGTATTTAGACATATTAATGTAATTTATCAGTTGTCTGCGTACAGTAGCATAGGTTTTATCCATTTTGAGATTAGATAGACAGACATGGGTTTTCTCATGATTTTTATTATTGTCATCCAAATTACATACTGGACTTGACTATTTACTTCGGGCTTACGGTGTTTCTTTTTTGTACCTGCGATGATTCTAAGATACCCTTGATTATGATAATAATAGTTATTATTACCTTTACGATCATTTGTTTTAATATCAAACGCAGAATGACATAGTATAATAGTAGGCGAGTAAAAAGTGTATCTCTTGTAAAAACCCTCGCTCGCTGTGGGACCTGAGGGTCATTTCCTCGTACGGTTATAATATTGAAATGATTTCGTAGCGCAGTATTGTCTTAATCTCCTGTTTACGCCTGTTATTGTTTTGTTAGACGACATCTCGTAGATATTCCGAGGCTTTCTTGTACTCGTGTATTTATGAATATATTTATGACTATCTTTGTGTTCGCGGCTAAGCCGGCTTCACACTTGTTGTTAGATATACTCCTCATACAAGAAAGTCGCACTTTCAATCGTTTATTTAGTATTTTATCTTTACGTTAACATTTTAAGTGTTGGTAATTTATTGAATATGTGAGTCGGTATATATGTCAACTCTTACTAAACAACAAAACATGTTCTATTAAATAACATTTAAATAACTGTGGTTTATTATTTACAAAACGTTAATTCACCCCTTTCATATATTTATAAATAAAAGAGTAATGCGAGAAGCAATTACGATATTTCGATGTTGTACAACTTTACCAAGAAAGTTTTGATGAGTCGGCGTGACACGCTCTCAGATTTCTCTCAGAGTGGAATTTCAAAAAAGATGGCAAAAAAGTTGGTAAACTTAATCGCAGTATCACAAGCCGAGAACCTCTGACACCAATAACAAGTGGAAATTGGATTTTGAATTCCAATCCGCTGGCATCGAAAGTACGATTGGTTGAGAACGAAATTATTGCTGTTACCTTCTCGGATACTAAGCTAACGAGCAATATTGGTCGGTCAAGATTGACTGAAAATTGTACCTACAGTATTTCTTATCTCCTCTATTTAATAGTGGATAGTATTATTAATATTAGGAATATTGCTATATTGATGCCTATTAATTTTATTACTCAATACTTCCAAGTGTAACAAATGTACCAAAAAATGTAATATGTAATAGAATAGATATCATAAAGAGCAAAATAAAGAATTGCATATGGAGAATGACACACAATTAATGAGAGGGACGAAAGGGCACATTATATTGTGCAAAAATAACGAGCGCGGTGTTGTGGCCCTCGACAGATTAAATATGAACGTTAGAACTCACGTTGAATTTTTGAATGCATTTAAGTTTCTTAACTGTTACACAGTTCGAACGTTTAGTCATATACGTTTGATATCTTGCATACTCATTAAGCGGATTGGCGGTTGCGAGGGAAGTGTTTAAAGCGTCGAAGGTTACTAGTGTTGCAAGGAGTGACCTGTGTCTAGCAAGATTCGTAAAAAAAGCAATCCTAAATGGAATCCCTAAACAATTATAACATACATAGCACCTGGTTACACCAACGGTTTTCAGAGCACTTTATATTCGTTGGCGCGCTCCCTTTAAGCCGGCTTTCATAGTTCGAAAACGGAAGCCCGAATCTTTGCGTCCTTTTTTAAACTCTCGGAAATTTCACACTTGTGTTGGAACTCTCCCGCGTATTCAGCGTTCGCAAATTCGTTTTTCATGCTGTTTTTGCTTCGTTAAAGGGAAATAAATCTTTCGTAAATAACTCTGTGAGTGATCATTATTTGAATAATCGGTACATAATAGCCGCCGAAAAGTCATATTCTCATGGTCATCTCAATATTGTTTATTGTACATCAATTTTATCGTTGTCTATCAAAATGGAAATAGATTGTTCAGCGAGATGGGGAGATCGAATCCGAAATGAGACGATCCGACAGAGAACGAAAGATATGGACGTAGCCCGAAAGGTTAGCAAACTGAAGTGGCAATGGGCTGGCCACATCTATTGCAAAACCGATAACCGTTGGAGTAGAAGTGTTCTGGAGTGAAGACCGCGTCTTGGAAAACGTAGCATAGGACGTCCTCCAGCTAGGTGGAGTGACGATATACGCAAAGTGGCTGTCAGCGGTTGAATTCTAATTGTAAGGATTAAGTGACCTGATTACCTTTATATTTTAAACTAACTCTACGTTTTTATAATTTTGTATGAAAAGACCAGCTAAAAACAAAAGAGGTATAAATCAATAATCATTTAATAATCGTATAATCAAATAATGTAGGAAAACCTATGTGGAGTTATACAAAACTAGTAACGTAACGAAAACTTTGACGGTGTCTATCGAAGAAGAGATTAGTTAATGTCAAAGATAGCTTACTTAATAAATCGCTAGTTTTTATGTTTCTTCAATGACCAGGAAATAAAAGAGGATAAGGGTGAAAATTGAAACCGATCCATTGTTATCAATGGACTAACTCAAACGTCGTTAAACAGTTTTGTATTTCTTGCAGATTAATAAATTACGTATTTACGTAAAGCAGCATGACACAATACACGAGGGATTTTTTGAGGATAAGAATGGGTTATAAAGAGAAGATACAAAGCCATAGAATGGACCACTCCGAATGAATCGCCATGAAATACTGCAAAGCCAGGTTTACATCTCAAGAAGCTCTTTTATGTTTTGTAGTAGTATGCGCGGCATTGACGGAATCAGACCAAACTGTGAATATAGTCTTTTTGTATTATGATATGTACACGAATTTGTGAAATAAATATTTTTTTACTTAAAAAGTGTCCGCCAACAAAATAGAAGTAGACGGTATTGCTTCACTTGTCATACGCGCCCCTCTTAGCCTCGTAAGAATTTGCATTTACGTTCCTCCCATTCCTTTCTATTTCTAATCGTTGCCATACTTTCTGTGTGTCAAAAAAATTCTACACGATTTTTACCACAAACGAACTAGTTCATATTGATCTTTCATTTCAGATTTATAGACTAAATAGCAAGAGGTTCTTGATAATAGAGTAATTACATTGTTGAGTATGAAAATATTGTCAATAATCTTTTTATTTTTTATTGACTGCCTCGTTGGTCGAGTGGTTGCAAGCGCGACTGCCGATCGGGAGGTCCTGGATTCAAGTCCCGGGTCGGATATTATTGGATTTTTCCAATTTAGAATTTCTAGTGGTGACTCGGAGACTGGATGTGTGCCCGGTGTATGGGAATAGGCTCACCAGCTATTCCATTGTGGGACGTAAACGTAAGTGGTGAAACGTGGGGGTGTAGGTACTACACTCCTCTGCCTACCCCTTCGGGGATTACAGTCTTGATGTTACGTATATATTATGAATTAAATCGTATATTGTCGTACATTTCGTTGGAACGTTATAACAAATAAACTCGATGTTGAACTGGATAACATCTTGCGTACACATACCTCTGTTATATTTTAATTTATTTCAATTATGTACAGATTAAAACAAATCGCTTTATGGCGCCAAAAATTGTTTACAATAATTTTATTGCAATATTTTTTGTTGTAATTAAATGCATCAGTGCAATGAAGAAATATTATATTATTTGAGTATTTTTTTAAAAACAGAGAGCAAGTGACGCTCGCGGGCACACTGCGACGGCATTGATTTACCAATTTAATTTGTTTTATTTCGTTTTGGACATATTATTAGATTATGAGTTTTTTACAAACCTACTTAACTTTTATAGCTTTACACGAATATGAAATTTAATTAGGTATATTTATTGCGGTAATGATGAAATAAAGAGTAATGGTCAGGATTACTGGAAGACATTATTTTTATTCTACTTACCTACTCAATGTTGGTACCTACGTACCAAAGCTATTAAATGATTGTGAGGCATATCATTTGTCATTTATAACATATATTATGGGCATTTATGTAGAAGTGTTTGTCTAGGAACGCTCGACAGACTAACATTATTGGACTTGTGACCGTAAATAGCTTCTCTTAATTAAATTATTGAATATAAAAACGATATTCATTTCATTGTACCACTTTTACGTTATTTGAATGTTTATTTTAATTTTAAAAGTTCTGTAATAAAATAAAGCAATACATGTATTATAAGTTTATGTACTATAAATAATTATATTTCATAAGTTGTAGGTAGGTACTATAACTAATTCTAGATACTCGTATTAACCAATATAAACTATTGAATGCAATGTTTATTATCACACGCTTTTGATTAACTTTTAATTTACTATTTCTAGTGATTTTAGAAGATATTAAACATCTACTAAGAAACATTAAATTATAAACAAATAACATAAAAGCAAAATATTATACATCTCGACATGATATAAAATGTTCAAAGCCTTTCCTGTATAGAAGAGTTCTCAGCAAACGGCTTCTACAAGTTTGTTTTCCTACTCTACATTATTTTTCTTCAGCTATACAATGACTATATCCAACATATTTACGCCTGAAACATTTTATCTGAATATTGACTTGGGCAAAAGATTTTTTAACTTGAGAGCACGGTGCAGCTTAAAATATCTAATATCCCTAATGGACCCGAGATTTTTGTCCTTTATTTAAAGCACCAGAGAGCACTCGACTTTATTATTAACACTTCATATATACCTACAAACGCCACTCCTATTGCTTTGAGACATAAATAATTATTTATTTACAATAATAATTGTCGGATCTAAACTCCAAGACATGGACAGTGCCGCGTTGGTCGAGGAGAGTAAAGCATGCTTGTTTGTTTAGTTATCTCAAACCTTTTAAATTGGCAGTAAATGCAACAGAACTTTTTAATTTTAAATTAAAATTCAGTATGTTGGATTCAGTACTTGAAATATAGTCTTCACCTCAACGTTCTAGTTACAAATTATTGATATTAGAGTATTTCGTTTACGGAAATTACGGGACTTTGGTCATCTTCGAATGAAGTTTTTCATATAATATTATGTGAGTACAACAATTACAAATACTCATCTCTAACACAAGCGGGCAGCGAGCGCGGCGCCACGCTTGTATACACAATGCAGCAGATCAATTTGTAAAACAAACATTTTCACTACCTACTGTCTGAAACTAAGCTACGAATGAAAATGCCTTGATAATTACATCGTATTAGAAGTTCAGCCTATCCACAGAACACCTACAACAATTTAATTACGACATTATTATTTAGCTATTACAGTGCCAGTTGCAGATTCATAGTTGGTTCTTCAAACAGAGCTCAAACTCACACTCACCGAGTTTCAAGAATAATCCAGATAGATTCCAGCTGAACGGACGAAAGAAGCACAACAATACGAGCCTTAGGACACAGACCAAAATAAACACTTCACTTAATGTGTTATTTACGTGAAAGAAAAATCAATATGCTTATGACACTAGGGCGGTTTTCAGTATCACATAGAGTGGTGCATCGTTATAAGGGTGTGGCGGTGTGGCAGCCGGCGCGCTCGGTCCGCGGCCGTGGCGGCAGCGACATCGGATTTTCGATCGAATTATCACGCGACGATTTTTTCTCGTAACGCAGATACAGTTCGCGACGTGTGTCCACCGACTCCGCTGAGGTTCTCAGCATGACTGCGAGCTCCCGCGACGCCGCCCCTCGCCATAGCCGACATAATGCTTCTTAGAAAATATTTTGTAAACGAGTCCGGCCGAAGGCGCGATCGCAGCCCTGCGAGCCGAGAGAAGGGCGGTTCGCCACAAACTTTTTCGCCCAATGATACCGAGCGCGCAACCGAACTGATTTTACACATCTGTCTCGCTCTCACGCGCGTGGTCTGCTTGGCATTAGATAGAGACTAACATAGAACGCATTATGATGTACAAAGAAGAAGTTTCTTTGTGTTGATGTCGTAAAATGTTTGCTTTATCATATTTACGTTGAAAGCTCGCTGTAAGCTTACGAGGGTATGGGATGGGGTTTCCTTTTCTTGCTTAAGGACGACCTCTATCGTAAGATAAGGACAAAGAATCTCGGGAAATGTTCTAACTAATGTGTTTTCCTGTGGGAAGGAAAACACATGTTGACGCTTTTAATTTAATACGGGTCCTGCTGCGTCCTCATGTTGCGCCGTGTGCGCCCGACCTCCATGTTTTCTTACACTATTTATTAACTGTTGAAGTTATGAAAAGGTACGCGTGTGGAGAACGTTAAATAATAAATTAATCATCCCGTATCACTCGTATCTCCGGTGTGATATATTGTCGTTAATTAACTTGTACTCGTCTTTACAATTGTTCTTCTGCTTGTTATGATTTTTATGACATGAAATTAATTGTTACAGTCTCTTATAATTTGACTAATTTAAAACAGAAATAGATTTAGTTATACGACAAATTTGTTTTAAAATATATATCTAATTTTTCTAATTTATTTTGGTACGGTACCTATATTTCTAAAAATTGTCATAATTATCTTTAATGGTACTGTAATGGGGCGATTACATAGAGATAAACTTTTTTCATTCATAAAGAAGGTCTTATTTATAACTAACAATATGAATCAGGGAATCCCTTGTTTCTTTCTACATGAAAACATTACTATTAATGAAGATAAAGCCCTATTTGGTTCTCGGCTCTGTGTCTTCGATGCTAGGAACAATAACATTGTGGCCGAAACCAGCTGCTGGATGCCTAAAATAATTGACGTAATTAAATTTACAATCAAAACTAAGGCACGTGTCTGAGTGTAAACGGATACCAGCTCTGTATTTCAGTTTATATTGTCACATGGAGCACTCGTAATATTAAAGCGACGCTCTGTACGAGTAGGTATGTGTCACATTTACCAATGAGGGTCACCTTCGCGGTAGGTGACCGTTCAAGGAAATATGTATATAGCACCGTATCAATCAATGCTTTGATTAATAAATTGAGTTGTGCTTGTTGCCAACTACAGCTCACTGTCCTTTTCACACGTTTATTGTTACTAATTATTTTACAAATTCGTCAAAACGGGGCGGTTACCCGAATATAACCTTGACTGATTTTTCTAAATATTTCTGTCCAAAGTGCCGTCGTTTGTCGCCTGCCCATTTTTCATCAAACAAGTGATTCAGCCAGTAATTTATTTGGTAAAAAGTGGCATTCCACGTGTGTTGCGGCGGCACGCCTTCCGCGGCCGGCGGCGTGATTGGTCGCGCGGCGGCGGCGCGCGGGGCGGCGCGCTCCCGTGC
>DWEC01000628.1:0-16032 GCA_018245735.1 Microceris miodesmiata
GCTGAAGGGCGTCCTACGCTACATTTGCCAAGTCCTGGTAATGTATGGCATACAATTGTATTAGTAGATTGTTTTAAAAGCCGAAAGTACTTTTTTTAGTAATCTATTATTGTTTGTAGAGCCAGAGCCTGTGGCACTACAATTTTAATATGAAGACTCTACATGAATTGGTAGCGTTTTGAACTAATTGTAAGAGCAATTTATCGTTGTCGGCCGCCGGATGCTGCGCACTTGACCCCATTGCCTAATCCTCACGGTCAACTGGTACAACTCGGGTTATTGATAGTTGCTAAATTGGATGTGATATGTGTATCATATAGAGCGTATGTATTATACTATACAATTATTGTATACTGTAGTATTAGTAGTAGCATTGCAGGCTTGTATGTACGATAGTATTGAAATAAAATTGTATAAAAATCAACTTGGTAGTTTTTATATTTTGGTAGTTTATATTGTCGAAAGGGTTTGCAGAGGAATGTAGTGTATTCAGATGATCCAACTTAAAATCTACGCCCCATCATTAAATACGGGATGAGTTTTTTGAATGAATGTTCGAGATGAATATAGTTCGAGATGAATTATTAAATAATGGAGGTCAAAATTCAGTAGGTATAAGTTTAATAAAAACTATTTATGAAAAGTGAAATTTTATTTCATACAGCGGAACACATATTATGCCAAAAATTTAGTAATAGTGAATACAGAGATTATTTTATTAATAATAATCATCGCCTCTTAGATATTATGGATTCAAATTTTTCTCCCTCTTCTATTTTATTTTCTCGGTGCATACTCTGTAAGAAAAAGTAACATTTTTGAAAAAAGCATTATGAGGCGTAAGATTTACACAATCTCGTAAACATCAAAATAAATTCGTGGTCGTCCCTGTGTCACTCGTTTTCGCAGTCACGCTGTTCCCCACATGAACATGGCCCATGAGGCGCTCGTTTCACGTTCGCGCTGTTCCCGAATGTGTCCGATCATCCGATGAGTCGCGCTACTTCACACAGGAACATGTGTGTGCAGATCCAATTTAAAATGGCGGATTTTGATTGTACTTACGGTCATTATTATCTTCTACGTGAACTGAAAAAAATATATACAACACATAAGGATTTTAAAGACTGTGAAACACCTTTACAAATATAAAAGTTTATTATTATAATATCAACTAAGATTAGTTAAGAAATGCATAGAAAACCACATAACATCTAGCCTGTTTCTCCCCAAAAGGTAAGACAGAGTAGGTAAGACAGACAGGTACTGTGGTACCTACTGCCACGTTTCACCAGATATGTTATACTCCCCATGGCTTTCGATTGTCTGTCGATTCGATTGGCTGTCGATTTCGATGATTCTTTTGTTAGTATAAGTTTTCAAGTTATTTATTTGACTAAGTAACTAATTGAATTACAATATTATTATAATTTTTACTATAGTTAATGATTCAAATTCTGTGTCTTATAAACGCACCTTGTTCGTCTCCGTCTACCACATTGACTGAAACAATTTAAATAACTTTTTAATTCAGTATTAGTAAAAATGTATAGCCTTAATATAATATCATGTCAGTATCTCCAGGAAAGGGTAGACAGGGGGATGCAGTACTCGCATTTTTCACCAGTTATTCGTCCGTATGTAATAGATTGAGAGCCTATTGCCATACATCGGGCACAGATCCGGGATCCGTGTGCAGTCATATAAACAAAGACTACGGGCGATATATACACGTTTATATAGATAGCAATTTAAATTACAAGGCACTGGTTCAGACAGAATAACAATGAATTAAACAATACTTGTCGATGCAGTTAGTTAATGAATTTTAATCTGTTTAACTTGTGTCATATGTGAGAATTCTCCATATATGTCGACCTGCAGAAGGCTAGCACACTATGGCTTAAATCCTTCTCATTCTGAAAGGGGACCAGTTACCAATAGTGGAAATGAGTACTCAGGATGATAAATACACAAAAATGGTGTTGAACATATTGTTCTTAATAAGTGTAGGTATACAAATTTAAGCATCGTATTAGCTTACACTTATAAAATCTATTAGTAATAATATTTATAAAGCAAAAACTACAGACGGTAATAAGTGGTATAAAAACTGTGCAAATTTATTTAGATGTCGTCATAAATGAAGAGAAAACATAGCAGGTTCGCGGGTTTATAAAATTTTAAACTAGGGTATTGATAGAAAATCGTTTATTAAGGAAGGTCCATATTCAACAACGGACAGATAGGTTGATGATGATGTTGATGATGATTATTTATTATGCAGGTAGGTTGAAGGTTGAAGAAGGAATGCAAAATTATCGCACGTAGGTTGAAGTATATAGATAAAAATGAAAATAAACGTGATATTGTCTTTCATACAATGTTTCTAATTTAGTCAAAATAAAAATATTTTGAATTTTCTAAATGGATAAAAGTATATTCACCTTGTTGATCCTTGTCAACGACTTCGACTGTGGACAAAAAGTAGCTAGTTATATAACAATTTCAAGACAAGTATTACTAAAAAGTTAATTTTTACACTGTTAAAGCAAAGCTGCTAAAGTTGGCTTTGATTATCTACCTAACGCATTAAGGAGAGAATGCGTTAGGTACAACGCACCCAGTGTCAATATTACAAACATCACCTAAAAGGCATATTATCATATTAAAATGTATTTATAAAATGTTTTTTGACATACCAGCTCCTGGTCCATCGTTGTGATTTCCTGCAAAATAAAAACAAGTTACTGATTTTAATAAGACTCATTTTAAGGAATTCATTTCCTTTACGCCATTTTTTTTTTAATGGAAATAATGAGCCGTATGTTGATATGTCTATAAATTAAACCAAAATTGCTCAGTATGCACGTATGCATATGTTTTTATATAATCGGTTTCAACATTATTTTTAATTGCAGTGCGAGCGTCTATTGTCTATGATTCTATGAATATCCATGATTTCCTGCTTCACGTAGGTATGTGCTGACGGTATTAGACATGACTGTACTGCACTTGTCTATTAAAGAGAACATATGATTTATTTGTTGACGGTTTGTATAGTGTAGGTAGTTAAATAGTTTGATATTACTTGTAACCGTTACTTTCAGGCCAATGTCTCATCGACCTGTTCATTTAATGCTGTATTAATTAAGTGAATTAAGTTCTTACCTTCGCTGACGTCAACTGAAACAAAGGGAAATATTCGTTTATTAATTGTTCATTTCAACCCAATTTATTTATCAATTTATAAATGCGAAAGTTGGTCACGTTTACTTGTGACTTTGTTACCTTTAAGTCGATTTTGATAAATTACGACAAGGGAATTGATTGGATCATGGAGAGAATGTATTTTTATTCCAAGGAGGTGAAATGGAGTGAGAAAGCAAATAATACTGACAGGTAATCAAATTTCTGATAACTGTAAACTTGAAATTTAAAATAGAAACCTGAAATTTAGAAATAGATTATTGACAATTTCATCTCCAGGACGATAGTATGAATTAGGGGGTGAAAGTACGAGCGAGGAGAAAGTTCGACAAAGAATAGAATCCGCCATTTTTAAATTAAATATATATGTGGAAATGGTAGACTGTATTATGTAGACCTTCGTTTAAAGTTATTTTTTTCCCTATAGTATCAAAAAGAATTATGCCTAGCCTATGTATGGATGACACAATATTTGATCCTTATACGCACGCGGATTAGTATTGTACAATAAAATCAATTGATATGAATGCTCTGCGCTGCCAAATATTTATTTAAATGCTAATATCTACGTAATATTTATCTTAGGGAAGATCCGTGTTCATATTTTGTTTTCAAACCTCGAATTAGATCATTATAAGTATCAAAGTACACATCCAAAATAAAATTGATTTACCAAATATATATTTCGAAACTTTTAAGACTGCTTCAAATATAAATGATGGTAATTAATTTATTTCAATGTTTCCTCGTATTACCTACATAGGCTGAGTTACTTTAGTGTGTGAAAACTCCCAGATCATCTCTTATTACGGCGACGCAGCGACACAAAGTGCCCATTACCATCCGACATGAGAAGTTAGTATTGCTAGCATTGCATTATTTTTTGCCAGTCGCTAGAATCTAAAGAACATCTAGGTTTGTTCCGAATTATTTTCTAGTTTTTAACTTAGATGGTGACCTCATAAAAATGTTTAACTATAGAATTTTCACTTAAGTATTTTATTTTATTATATAATTTCGTATATGTATAATATTGTTCAATAAAGCTTGTAAGAAATAAACGTACCATTATTTTTAATGAATATGTACTTTAATAATTTGACGTTCTTTAATGTATATGTTCCTTGAATATGAAGTTAAGACTATGACGTTCATGTCATGTCACTAATTTAGTAAGACTATTTATTTAAAGTATTATCAATAATTTTCTAATGGTAAGTGGAAACTGAGTATTTTTGCGCCTGACAATATTGAAGTGCAAATTGGATTTTTATTTACTAACTGTCAATTTTTTGTGTAGGCACTCAGTAAAGAAGATATTTCCTATACGAGGAGCATGATAATTATAGGAGAAGTGCTTCAGGTCTGTAAGGACAGGAATACTTAGCATTCGGTACCTGGTGTGATGCTATTATCATAACACTCGTAAGACTAGATCTGCAGTGACGATATAGTAACGAAATATTACCAACAAATCTTCTATCAATATTTTAGTCTATAGCCTACAAAATATCTTCCCTAATCGTTGTCTATCATTAAAATATACAGATTACTGACTTAATGGTTTTGTTTGTATGACTATTCAAGTGCATCTCAGTCACTCAGTGTACGGTGTGTATGGAAAATTTTGTTCCAATAGATAGACTGTCAAGGACAAAATAAAATCAAACAAAAGTGAGCTGAACGTCTTCTCTGAGAACTTAGAATTTTCAGATTTGTTACTCATAAATTATATCCTTACACAAAATGACATGACGGATGTACATATTTCTCCTAAGGGGTAGGCAGAGGAGTATACCTACCACTCCTAGTTTTCACCAGTTATGTTATACGTCCCACGGAATGGAGGGTGGGAATGAAATATTGCATTTAAAGAGGAAGAGCCAATGTCTAAGCATTCTTAGGTTTTTATGTAAATACCTGTTTTTAAGTATATATTTTAAAAATCAAACTGTTATAATAAATGTCATGAACTCACCTCTCGGACGAGCTGCGACGATGGCGACCATCGCTACCATCAAGAGTACAAACTGAAAATTGAAAATTTAATCATTTTTAATATCTCCTTCATTTTACGGAATTGACAGTCACCCTTTGCTAGTCGGAGAAGTACTTTAAGAAAAAAGGAATATCCTCTAAAGAAATAATAATTTTGATAATCATATTGAGTTTTGAACTTACTTGTTACTAAAGTTTCATTTCCTAAACATTGCAAAATATACTGAAAACAAAGTCACATTTACTAGAAACACCCTGACCCCATTACTTAAATATCATTACTAATTTAGAAAAACTACTGATATGAACAAATAGGTTTAGCTTGTGCGTCTTACGTTATTGACTAACATAAAATCACTCTTGTATTTCCCTGGGGTAGACAGAGAGGTATATTCCCACATTTCACTAGTTATGTTATACCATAAGTGTATTTCAATATACTGCGTACTGAGCCACACTCTGAGCTTCAATTAGGAATGTAAGGTTGGGCAAAAATGAAATGATTGACTACACATAATACACACTACACTAATACGCATTATGGTGATAAAATTGTGTGAAAACTACATTAATTATCGAAGTATAAAATACTTACAGTAATTTTAGACATGTTGATTGGATTTGATGATTCGCACGCGGGGTGTATAACTTATGAGAGATAATATAATTTAAATAAACTTATGTAGTACCCATGCCTCTAATATCGACATTATTGGATAACCTCCGACCTTACCGCTTTTAAGTCCGTGATGGATTTTGCGTGCCTATTTAAAACGATAGTTATTTGGTTTTCCTTATGATTTGTGATTCGATGTATCACCAATTTTACATGAATATATATTTTGTTAAATTCATTACACTGTTTTTCGTTTTTTCTTGTATTATGTACTCCTATAGCTATACATATTTGTACAGATGTAATGGCTTATGATTTGTTGAGCCTTTAATGTACCATCAATTTTAAATGGTCCATTTGGGCAGGATAGATACATCTTGACCAAATGGTTCAGATGCTGAGTGGAAAGGGGAGTCAAAACTATGCGAAGGAATGTTAAGTACACACATAAATCAAATAATCATAACAAGACATAGTTATCTATAACGATAGATAATGTTTTTGTATTATGATTTACTTCGTATACGAGTACGTATTTTAGGATTTCATAATGTAGGTACATATACATGTTTCATCACGATGTGATGTTCTTCCTTCATGTCGATGCCCTCATGGCTTCGAATCCAGGACTCCGGGAGGAAGAGGCTGAATTCTAAACCATGAACCTGTCACTCCTAATTATGATTTGTTTACTGTACATAGAACTTACAAGAATGTTTTAAGATGCTGAATGCATGTCTTTCCAAGTTTATTAGATGGCAAACATCAGATCGTTTTCAGCGGAGTGATGGAGTATATTTATGAAGAATTTATTCATCTCAGTGGATTCTCCATCATCATTAGCCAAATACATACTGACTAATGGCGGAGTCAGGAGTGTCCAGAACTAGCGTCTACGAATAAAGAGAGTGTTATCTATAGAAGTAGTTTGTAAAGTCTGTTAGGATAGAAATATTTGACGCACGGTGCCCTCTGCCGACGCCGTAGGGGCTTAGAGTCTTGATTATTAATAAAAATGTCGAGTTTAGTGAATTGGGCCTTATATTCATGAAGTTTGGGCAGTGGGATACAGCAACGAATACTTCGTCAACCACATGCGTAGACTATTTATGTCACACAATGTTCATAACAATTAGGTACACATAAGTATAAATGTTGTCATAAATTACGAACATAATTTGTTAATATAACCAAACGCGTCAATGTCTATGACATAAAATGTATGGTCAGCAAATAAATTTTACCTCGGTGGATTTTCGCGTTAATGAATGAAATAAACAACAACATACGTGCACAAATTCGATTAGCCATAGTCACTTATGTACATAGACTGATGGTTCTATCCGTTTTTAATGAGAATAACACAATGGTCTAATGCTAGACTTGTCTATATCAAATGTAATTATTATAGCAAAGTGTGCGATGATATATTACAATATATTTTCTATAGCAACACTGCAGTGTACATACACGTATTTATACTTAATTTATATCTCTTTCTTACTTTGTCAAGATATGTGAACAGATATAGCATGATAAAGCTCGGTATAGCGGGACATATTGCGCAGATATTGACTGCAGAAATACATATCTATATAATATAGCATAGATACAGTCTGTGGTAGTTTGCGATGATGTATATTATAGCACAATATATTAAAATATATTATAGCTCCACCTTTGATGACCTTTATAGTGTATTTAGTACTAAACGTTTCATGTGTTGATTCAATATTGTGACATTCAAGCGACGAATTCTTAAGTAAGTGTAGAACGACGTTATTTTGTCTTCTCGGTGGTATCGCTATATAAAAATTCTTTACGAATACGGACCCATTACATATACAAACGTAACATTACGCCTGACATCCTTGAAAGGGTAGGCAGAGGAGTGTAGTATAGTCTCACGTTTCAACACTTTACGTTTAAGTTCCATGGGATGGGTGGGGAGCTTATTGCTATAAATCTGGTACAGATCTATACTACGACTCACTACCAGAAATTCTAAATTATAAAATTCCAATAGTACTAGACCCGGCATTTGAACTCAGGACCTCCCGATCGGCAGTCGCGATTGCAACCACTCCACCAACGAGGCAGTTCAAGGTACAGTTTACATATAAAAATGTACATTTATAAATTATTAACACAAGAGATAACAAGAAAAATGATGTAATTATGATATTTTTTGCAGATACTACATACATGTGACTCAGACTCGTTGTTCTAGTGGGTGCAATCGCAATTTCTGAGCAAGAGATCCTGGGTTCGATCTCCGCGCCGTACAAGTATTCTTGATTTTTCCTAACTTGAAATTGCGAGTACTATTATGACAGTAATATTTTACCCGATTCGTACAACCTGTTATTTGTATGAATAGGGAAATTAGAGAGTCGCAAGATGTTCCACTCTTTGGCAGTCTGTAGGAGAAACGATTTTACTGTACGTTTCGTTCTACTCAGAGGAGTGTAAGAAAACCGAGTTCAAAGAGTTTGCCGAGTTACCAAACTTCATACCTCGAATTATTTTGATGGAATATTACGACATTTCTATTGATACATCGTAGATTATTCCATTAACGTGTGCCTTTTTTATTTTAGCAATGCACTCCGAACCTTGAGAACCCCATACGTTTTTAGTATCATCTATTTGATTATTCGTTACTCTGAAGTGCTTTTGATCCGTTCGTTTTGTTTTTTCAATGATCACCTGGGCTTAATACTGTTATAGATAACCCATTTCTAGTGTCCATGTTTTTTACATTTACGAAACAATTGACATGCGTCAATAGGTTGGAGCAAGTTTCCTTGTCTAAAATTAAGAAATACCCATCTGTTGAGTTAAATTAAAACAATTTGTAAATTTGATAAATCCAGTGATTTCAAAGTGGTTCTGAGGTGGTTTTTTGAGTCTTTATGTTGCTTTAATCAACCTAATCGGTATTCTAGACCGAAATACATTGTTAATATTAAATTTATCAAAACTATATCCGTATTTATGAATATGCATACATCTGGTTAATGAGTGTTTTTCCTCAAGCAGTAATCTTGCTATTTTCATATTTAAACAAATTCGATTCGATTCAATATTTCCAAAATGTATGTTCATGTCTCATATTTGTCAGGGTATCAAATGAGATCTGTTGCGCGACTGTTAACAATATTATCGCAAAGCAAACTCTGGTATATCCGCCAGCGAAATATCCAAAAAATGACTATATTGAAAAGGTATGTGAGTTAAATGGAATAAATGCTTCATAGTAAATTTGTCTGTGTCAACCTGTATGCTAATATGGCAGCCTTAACTCTCCTTATAACGAGAAAAGACAGGATAGCAATATGAAAAGATAAACGGTTTGAGGATGATAATGATAACCAAGAATAAATTTGAAGTAACTAATCAGGAAAGTATAATTATTAAATATTAAAAAAAATAGTTACACAAAATGCTAAGCAGTAATACATAATTCTTCAACGGCTGTTAAAAATAAAATAAGTGACACAAAATCGAAACAATATTTCGTCGAATGGAAATTTATAAGTTTGATTATATCAAGGGCGGTAGTGGAATTGAAGTTGACTGTAGGTATTATGTTCTTAATGTCAGGTATGCTAATAGCCAACATTAGGTACAGCGCTGTGAACTTAGAAACAAGAACAACAAACAATATAATCTGCTGATCATATTGACGAGTAGTTTGTTATCGAAATGTCGTTTGGTGATGCAAGATATACATACATAACTATTGTTTTATTTTTTAATGGAAAATCCCCAAGGACTTCAACTTATAATCTGACTAAAATATCCTCGCGTTTTTCAATCTCTTGCTGGAGATAGACCACTCTTACTACAGGGGATTTTGTTAAAAATCCTTTATTGATTTTCCCTTCCACCTATAATGTACCAGGCACCTACATAATTGAAAGATATTTCTGGTGAATCATACAGTCTTACCGTTAAAAAATAATACAAACATAAATATTATATTTTGGAGTGCGACACATTAACACGAAAATATGATCTAAGCTGTTTTGATCCGCGTGCTACGTACGTAAGTAATGGATTGTACAATTATCACGTTTGATATAACCTCGTTGGTCGGCGACGGAGGTTTACACGTTTTGTTCGAATATTATTATTTTTAATAAATCACGTCTGGGCACTTTGAACCGCAGATCTGCAGTATTTGCATTTAGCTGGGGTTGTCAAGAACTGAAAGCTATTAATTATAAACACGTGCCAAAATGTTGCCACTAATAGAAAAACGACAAGACTAATTCAAGAATATTGATTAGAAATAAAGAAATATTAGAATATAGTTTTGAAAGAGACATCCGACATAGAAATAAATGGAAACGATGTCTTGTATGATTGTATTATAAAGTAAATAGGAAATATTTTGAAATACATTGCGACAAACAAATTTATGGAATGTTCGGAAAATAAAAATGAATAATAGGAGCAGATCTATTTCAAAAGAAGTTTTATAAACTATTGAAGAAATTAAATAGGTATATTTGCTGGCATGGGTTTAATACTAAACACTAAGAAGACTTAAAAGGCGTATGTACAGATTATATGGAAGAGGCTGACGTAATGATGATGATGATGATACTGATGATGAAGACTTGTAAGCTACGACCACACAAGTCCGAAATCAATCCCAAAGACTACGTAGCTAGCTGTTATCGGTTTCATTTTATTTACGAAAAACTTTCAAGAAACTGGTGGATCTTGCTTGAATTAGTTAAATAACAAGCCATGTGAACTAATGTTTGGGCTTCTTTCTTAGTGACCATGAGCAGGTGCACGCTGCAAATATATGTTAGCAAATATTATATGCTGAAGGCTTTTTCTTATCGCAAACCTTGTGAGCAGATTTGCTAAAGAATAATAACTTTTTCAAATGATTTTTTGCGAGCTATAAATATTAATTGTCTAGATTTTATGAAGAGTCTCTTCAATTGGTGAGGTATTAGACAAACGCATGTTAAATTAGCGGAATTTAGCATCTTAAACATATATTGATTTTTTGAAAGTCGGTTAAAAATTAAATTGGGCAGAAAATAACTACGTTAATTTCTGAATCATTGGGCCGTACTTAATATTCATATAATTACGAAACATAAAATTAGAGAAATAAAGTTATAAGCTTTCGTATGTATCGATAATAAATAAGTATTTTATAATAAATTTATATTGCGCCGAATTAATTGAAATAAAATTTTTTCATAAATTTTATACTAGTTTTATACGACAGTCATTACGTAATATTATACAAATACAGTAATGAGTATATAATCACGCCAGATTCCTTACGGAGTAGGCAAGGTGCACCGGGTGCGAAATATTTATATCCTTCCGGACCTGAGACGCTTCTCCTACATCCGCCGCTCTCTCCATATAAAAAATAATAGTATCCATTATATTGCCACATTGTAAAACGTTATTATTACTTACAATGTGAAGCTGAAAACTATTTTTGTTCAAAATAATTATTTCAAATATTTATAGAAACCGTGACGTTGACAACCCTATATGCATCTATTCATACAGTTTGCTGATCAATTCGAACACTCATGTTCTCCTATAACATCTATATAAACGATTGCTAGCTGACACTTGATCAGTGTTCTAACGGCTAAGAAACGAGAAGCTTTCAAAGTGAGTAACAATAACAGGATTAATAATATTTGAGATTGTATCTGAGATCGATTGAGATTTATTAGAAACAAAGGTATTACTAATTGCTATCTTATTTTTCATTAACGTCATTAATAAGATAAAATTATTTTATCGCTTTTCCTTCGTGTTAAAATTAATTTAGTTTTAATATTTTGGCCATGAAAAAATTTCAAGGATTTTATACGAGGAAAAAACACATATTTTTAAAGGATATTTATTTTTATATGATATGTGCATTTCGTTTGTCTATGCTTGTACGAGGAAATATGTTTTTTAGTGTCTATTGTGAAGTGTTTTAATGGCTGCAGTATATTTTAAGTCACCATTAAAGTTTCTATTAAGGTTTGAGATTTGTCTGACGTCAGCTGTGTAAGACCGACTGTTTAGTTTGTGCAAGGATGTATTTTTAGTGTAGCAGTGTTGTTTGACTTAAAAGTTAAGAATCATTTGTGAAATGTGTGTTATTTATTATGTCAAGGCCTTAAAACCTAAAAGTAACTTCTATTTATAATGAGATTCCATACTATGGATATACTATACAATAAAATCCTTTGAATCCTTTTCACGGGGGAATCCCCTCACTGTGACTATCGATTTGAGTCGGTCTTGGGTCGGTTATCTTCTGCCATCTGATTCCAAAGTGTATACCTTACACAGTTATATTATGGTATCTGGTCGGCAGATGTTCTATATATGTACATACATATAAATCTCTTAGCTCACTGCCTTTTCCGTACACATCATAAAAATATTTATTATACGTGGGAATCGAACGCACAACTCCCAACTGAGCAGTCAAGTAGAAACCACTAGACCAACGGGCCAACACATGAGTAATATGTAATATGAGAATACTAACTTGTAGCGCCTTTATCTCATAACAGCATGAAGATCATCCTCGTCCTGTGCGCCGTAGCAGCGGTTGCGATGGCTCTCCCCGCGGACACATACAACCCTCAATACGATAACTTCAATGCCAAGGAATTAGCAGAAAATACTCGCCTATTGAAGAACTATGGCAAATGCTTTCTAGACAAGGGACCCTGCACTCCTGAGGGAGCAGACTTTAAAAGTAAGTGAACGGAATTTCTTATTTCATTGGTTCTTATGTGGAAAATTGAAGATCCATGCTTCGTTACGATCATGCTAATTAGGAATTTCACATAATATAACATAACACCATACTCTGTAAAGAAAGATAGTATTTTTCTTCACGCACAATATTTATCTTGGGACGCGGCTGCGCTTTCCATTATTTCGATTGCCGTCAAACGCTAGCCTATTGTATAGTAAAAACATTGCTGCCCTACCAGTAAGGAAATTAATATGCCAATAGTATCCCAACTTACTATGGACAGCAGTAGAACTATAGAAATAGATACTGATGTTATGATGCAGATAATCTCACAAAACATACATGAACCTTTCGTATGAAATTAATAACTATTAAAAAGCGGTATTCGATTTAGTAAACAGTAGCCAGAAAGTTTTACTGCGCTGATGTACAGTACTTGGCGTGTTATACAGCCTATAGAACTTTAAAAAGCTTTTCAGTTATTTGATCCATGCAAATGAATGCAAATGAGTTTTCCGCTCGTTTGGTCCAAGTTTGATTGTGTTTGAGTATGAAACATCCAACCCCTTCCCCTTGCAGGAATATCACCTTGAGGATTTCCAATATCCTCAAAACAGGCACGATCCAGCCCGACCTATATAGAGTACCTATATCTTAAGATGCTTAGTTTTTATCCTGTTGCTTAGTAACCTTGAGATCACACTTATAATATTATATTAAGCTAATCTGCATTTAATAACGCAGTCAAACAAGTTTTAGTTATTGGCACAGATGTTTTAGAATGAATTACTGGCAGAAAAAAATAGATACGAGAACCAGCTATATCTGAAATATGATATTCTTAATCTTTATTGTGTTTATTGTAAACATTGCTGTAGGGTTAGATGGTAATTTGTTAACTTTTCCATAGGAACATTTGGAATATTTTTGATGTAATGATGTGATTATCGTCAACAAAGCTGACTTTTTACTTGCTTTAACCCTACTAGTCGTAAAGGAGATCAGTATCTACTCGTAGTTGTGGAACGATAGAGTGGGCTGGTAATTTTTGACATAATATGATGTTTCGGACCTATTTAACATTTTACTGTTGGAACGCGGGTCTCCTCTCAGAATGAGAGAATTATGGTCACACTGGTCGTAATGTGATGTTGTGACTTTAAATCTTTATTTTCGAGTACATGTAACATGGGACTCTTCGAAGTAAGGATGAATAGACTTTTTATGACCTGGCATAGTCTATCTTAAAATACTTTAGCGCTTTCCATCAGATGGAATCACAAACATTAGCCAATGTTACAATGAAAAATTACTAGTTAAATATGAGTGCTGAGCGGTCCTGTATTCGATTCCTAGGTCGGGTTTTATGGGTTTTTCTAACTTGAGATTCCTAGTGTTAGCTCGGTGTCAAGATTCGTGCCCAGTGTACGACGTGGGTGTTTACTATACTTCTCTGCCTATCTCTTGGGGAAGACACAGGCTTGCGTAATGTACGTTATGATACTAACATAATACCACGCTTTTATGATACTAAATTTTGCCTCTTACTGCATTACAGAGGTAATCCCAGAGGCTCTCAGGACCACCTGCGCCAAGTGCACGCCGAAGCAGCGTGAACTCGTCCGCACTGTTATCCACGCCTTCAAGGAGAAATTGCCCGAAATCTGGGAGGAGCTGGTAAAAAAAGAAGATCCCAAGGGAGAGTACACGGACGCCTTCAACAAATTCTTAAGCGGAACCGATTAGACTGACTCTCCTCACGACCCGTTACTGACTACCGAAATATTAGGTCCTGTATAAATAATTTTCAAAACATCACACTTATCTTGCTGCGATTGACGCTTAATGTGATATGTATATAATGTTCGTTTTTGTCGTTTAATAAACCGTTTTTTATCACATGGACTTTTCATTTCGCATGGCTACGGCTGTTTGTTGATACGCTATCTGGTAAAATAATGGAAAAATAATTCGTATTCTCTTCCGTCCACATACGATTGTCGCCATGGAACAAAAAGACTGATAAAGGCCTAAGTATGGTAAATTTGCTGCGAAAGACTTTTGCTCTGAAACTGTACTTTTGTGTCGCTATGCTCGAGTATATACAAATTTTACTAAGATCCATCACGTCGTTTTTATATTTATAGGACATCTGGACATATAAACAATAGTTAGCAGACTCAAAGACTGATGGAAGCAAAAATGAAGAATATTGGCCAAATATAAACAAGGGTCATAAGCAGTGAGTTCACGGATATTTTTTCGACCCTCATATAGTTCCCCTTTTGGATGGCGGGTCTCCTCTCAGAATGAGAGGGTTAAGGCTGTAGCCTGCCACGTTACCAAGTACGAGTTGACAGTCTTCACATGGCTTGTAGATTTTTTTTAAACGCGTGCAGGTTCCTTCACGCTGTATTCCTACCCTGTTATTTCCAGTCATATTTAGTATTACAACGCACGTTTTTGTAAAGAGGTGTGCGCTATATATTTAAACCCAGGACCCCTAAAGGAGAGGTTGAATTTTAAACCATTAAACTATCACATCAAAAGTATATAAATACATGTATTTTATATAAATAAAATTTCAATATACTAATCTAAACTAATAAGAACTTAAATTCATTGATGTGTTCTGTACACAAATCAAAACATATAAAACATGTCAGAAATATTTCGTACATAAAATTATTCTAGTTTTTAATAGTTCAGCGCCTGAAGATTCAGTCATACATACCGTTCATGGTGTAATGTTTGTACTAATTGTTTTACAGGCGGTGTACATATTCAATTTTATTAATAACATTTTCTCCACACACCAGCCTAACATATAATTTCCAATTATTTAAAAAGTATTTTAGCAGCAGTGATAGCCTAGTGGTTAAAAATTCAGCTTCCCACACCAGTGGGGCTGAATTCAGATCCATGGCGCGTACTTCTTTACAAAAGTGTGTTTTAACTGTAAATATCACTTTCTAACGATACAGGAAAACTTTGTGAGGATATCTACATATAATAATATATATGTAAAAATAATTCTGAAGTGTGTAAAGTATGCCAATTCGCACTTGGCCAGCGTGGCAAACTATGGCCATAACCCTCTCAGCATGAGAGGAGACCCCCTTTCCAAACAGTGGAACGTTTGATCGATTATTTTTTTTAAGTATTTTCTATTTTTGTCCTGAACCAGTTTTTGATCTCATTAGAGTATTTCTTTAAAAATTTGAAATATTAAAATGTTAACTTCAATTAATTTTTATGAGGATTAAAGTTGTTTATATAAGCTTGATTTTAGTTGAGAACAAAATAGACCCTAAGTGGATACGTGACCTTCAAATACCTAGATATCAACAGGACGGTTATTCCGATGTGGTTGTATGTATGTATGTATGTATGTATGTATGTATGTATGTATGTATGTATGTATGTATGTATGTATGTATGTATGTAT
>DWEC01000629.1:0-16030 GCA_018245735.1 Microceris miodesmiata
TACATACTATAATGGATATGTATCATTTGATCCCTTGTTTATCGAATCATACGTTATATACGAGTATAGTTATGTTTAGTGTGAACTATATATTTGTTAATTTACAAGTAATCTTTGGTATTTGGCTGTCGTTTAATTTTATTTTCGATGTGTCATGCGAGCCGCTTTCAATAAAGGATAGCAGCTGCCCCTCTATTGAGAAATGTTGCTGAGTTATAAGGACTCAAGGTAATGTGAGAAAAGGGAATGTGTAGGAGTCATGTAGTAAATAAATGTGTAGGAGTCATTGTCTGACATTAGGAAGTGTGGGCGCTGACCCAGACTGCAGAGTTAAAGTAAAAAAAATCAACCTTCAATATGGTGGGATAATTAATTCTAAACTAGTGAAGGACTTACTGTATTCAAATGTCATTTAGTGGTTTTATCATTTAAAATCTAAATTCCGAGTTCAAGTAATTGCTTTATACATGCTTGTAGGTACATTAGACTGAATATTCATATAGTACACATAGTTTAATAATACGTATATAAGAATACATAGAAGGTATCACAGAGTAAACATAAATATAATTTATTTAGCACGCAATTTTATATTATTTGGTTAATAATATAATTTATCGGTCATAAAGTTGAATAATATACGTGTAGTTATATAAGCATTAAAACTTTCAAATTAAATCAAAAGATGATTCTTAAAATATTAAATACTCATTTTTACGAAAGTTTTCGAATTCCGCAATGAATAAATATGTTTTCAAAGATAAAATAAAGCAATCAAACATTTCATTATGAACAACTTGTCTCCAGGAACGTTTTCATTAGATTTACAATTTGCGTTTAAACACAATTCTCTCGGAATAGATAAGTTATTTCAAAGAAGCATTAGATTAAAGCCTTGTCACTTTGTACTCGCAATTCACATTTACTACTTTTTCAAACTGGTTGAATGTAATTTATATATTAATCACCGTTTGTTTTAAAACATGTCTTAAGTTTAAAATAAACAATTTAAAACTTGGTCAGCCTAAAATGATAAATTTCATAAAATAGTCTTCTAAGAAAAAATCCGTTCGAAAGTCGTTCTTCGATCGATATACTTATATCAGAACACTATCTTTTAAAACAGTAATTATTTATAGATAACATCGTATGGGTTAAAACCGTATTTTGATGGAATTTTTAAGAAAATCTATCAGGGTCGCATTTGTGTATCGATTTAAATAACTTTATAATAGTGCCGTGTATTCTATTCGGATATGTAGTTGAATAAATTAATATTATCTGCAAATATTTCCTACAATAAAGCTAATTAATTTAAGATATTTTGACAGAATAAATCTGTAACTACACTGGTCTCAGCGACTCAGTTAACATGCAACTGGCTGAAAGTATGGTGTGTCTAGTTGTTATAACGAAGCCTTCGTTTTCAAGAGAAGCACTGGCCAGTACATGGTGACGAATAAAAGGAACAGTGCTGGAAATACCACCCGAGACAGTTTGTCGATTTCCCGCCAAAGCACTCTCTCCTGCCCCGTGTCAGCGTCTAGCCAGGCAACCTGTGACAAATGTTACAAACCGTTTATTAAACATTTGACTAGTTGACTTATAATTATTATTTACCTGTTTTGAATACACCTCAATTACAGTTAAGGCAGTCCATATTTCGTATGATGGAATCGTCCATATTCTGGAAATATTTGTATATTTTGAACCAGTGTGTATGTGGCTTTATTTTATATATCGTCAACAACAATTACGTAGTCTATGGCTTCAGTAGATTAAGATTTCAATTATAATTATTTTAGTACCGAGTGTCATATATCTCAATTTCTACAAACTTGATAGGATTGTTCCACATACATAAACTTGTTTTAGTGTGATTCCATCAAGTTATTAAAAACTAACCTGTAATATACTTTGCCGCCGCTCCACGCCGACTATATGAGCAGTGGCGCCGGGCGCTGCATGCACAGATGGAGTTGTTGCTGGCGGCGAAGTTGGAGACGTGAGATCCACCTTCCGACACCGCACACCACTGCCCTCCCACGCGGCAACAGTACCGCAAGACCCTTTCTCACCGTTCAGGCGCTGAAACGCAAATAAAGTTAAACATAATATGTTTATATTACCTTAGCAGGTATTGGTTTAATTCCCAATGGAGCGGAATTCCTTATTGCTTGTATCTTTTTCCGCTTTGTCAACAAAAAGAAAAAAGATACAATGTCAATGTATCGCGCTTGGTCTCTCGAGTGTTGGTAAGCAGTTTGATATTGTTATTGTGTGAACATCTATTTTTGGTTTTATTGAAGTAGCTAGTAAAATGATAGTACAATGAAAATGTAGGAGCTTATTTATAAAATCTGTAGTGAATTCATGTTATCGAAGGTCATAGTATGTATTTATGATGTTTTTTAAATAGGACAAATGTTTGAAAAATATTGGAGTGATTACGGCATGGTAATCATTATCATAACCAACTACTTTATTGTTTCGCTCTTCAACACGAGTCTACATACGTAGAAGGTTTAAGAGTTTAATAGGTTGGACTAGTACTGGTCGATAAATTTCACATTTTAGAAAAAAAAAAGAAATAAGATGCGGATGTTTCCTCGCGATGTTACCTTCCACAGTTATCAAGTGATAGTTATTGTATCTAAAGTACAAGATGCATTAAAAGTAACTATCTCACCACTGGTATAATCCTCGGCATGGCTTCCTGGGCTTTGCTTTTGTTCATCTGATACTGTTTATCGAGTACCTTCACCACGACGAACTCCGCTAACGCGGCAAAGACAAACATCATACAGCCGGCCATCCATAGATCCAAAGCCTGAGAAAAGATTAATGAGTTATTTACGTAAATGTATATTTGCGTAACAACGTAGCAACACACTTGTAATCCCCGTAGCAATAGGCAGAGGAATGTAGTACAATCCCTCGTTTCACGTCCCGGGGAATAGGAGGTGATCCCGATTGGCAGTCTCACTTGCAACCACTCGACCAATGAGGCAGGTAGGCAGTATGTTGTTTTTTAACTATTTATAAACTACCTCACTCTAAGAGCATCTATAATAAAAGAGAGAGCTAACATAAATTAACGTATTAAATTTATTAGTTTCCAGACATAAAGCTACCTAAAATTAATTTTTAACAGGATTTTAGTTCATATGAAGTTCAATATAGACTTTTACAGGTAACTATGGCAACTGCGGATTAGTACCCTACTATATAACATTCCTAATAAATTAGATGACTATAAATGTATTTCATTATATAACACGATTACGTGCGCGAGAGAGATAAAGAGGACAGGAGAGAGGAGACAGTAGGAGGTAAATATTTTCCCGTTCTCGACTTAATATTGATATTAATTTGAATGAAAACAAACAAAAATCACATTGTTATATTTAAATTTCAAATATTAAATATCGCTGTCTTTTTCCGCCCTTAACAATTAACCAAAGTGAGGTGGCGCTCAACGATTTCATAACGTTTATTGAAGACTCTCACTTTAAATTTCACTCAATCGGAAGCTAGAATCAAAATCTTTGTTACTTTTAAGAGTTACTTTGATTTCCGGACGATGAAAGGAAATGTTAACAGTAAGACTTTGAATTGTAAAGAAGTGGCTTTAACAAAACAATTACCAGAACAGACAAGAGATTTAAAATATTCTGTTAAATGTGCTCTGCGAAAATATGTAAGAAAATTGGAGAGGTAGTCCGCCTAAGGCTATCGGAGTTTTTTTTTATAATAGAATATATCTTAAACATTTTTTGTTTCACACAGAAGAGCACCATTGCTGCTTGCAGTTATGTGGGTAATATAATAGTAAATAATATAAACAATCACTATGAGATGAGGTTTTTACGCCGTATTTGCAGCTGAACACTCGCCAACCGCGTTGGTACTACAGAAGTACTGAAGTTACTTTGTGTGAAAAAGAGTATGGACATAAATATAAGAAAGGGAATGCCGCGTTCTTTCGGACATGTAGAGATTATGTCTAATGTTACAATGAAAAAATCGATATACATCGATATATAATCGATATTGGGACTCGTTTCCCTATACCCATCCTGTGCGGGACTTGGTGTGATGATACAATAATAATATTATTATCAACCAAATATAAATGAATATTTAACAATAACTTTTAAGACTTTTAGGTTTATTCTTGTATTTGAAATATTTTTTTCGTTCGCAGTGAAATTCCGTGAAATCCCGGAGCGCTTTCGTTAATTGAACAAACAATCAATAAAACAGTATTTCAATTCTATTTGATGTCTGAAAATGAACACTGGAAAATTCTATTCTCTCATATTTTGAGTAAACCTAAGAGCAGATTAATTGTTCATCGACAAATACGTTTAATATTTTTCTTAATAAATTCTCGCATTGATTAATTACCTATTTGTTTTATTCATTCATGCTTTTTGTGATGATTTATTGAATTCTAAGAATTGATCATTTGACACCATATGGGATTACTGCTCTCTGGTCCTCCAATGGGACCATATGGGATTACCGCTCTGTGGTCCTCCAAAAATGACATTATTTAGTTGGTCTTTCTTCACTACCAGTTAGTAAAATAATAAAATGAAAATTACCTTAACATATGCAACAGGTGGGATATCAGCTCTCAAGCCGGTGAACATAGTGACAAGTGTCAGCATACAGGTGACCAGCAGGGTCACACGACCAGGAATGGCATCCAGGTCCAGCCAGAAGCTGAACCAAGACAGCATCACCACAAGCGACGATGGTGCGAAAGTCTGGATGAGATGATGACCAATTTGACGCTCGAACCTGAAGTATACGACTAGTCTTGAATAATTTCCTGTAACAAAAAAAACTGTATTCAATGCAAGATTATATGGTTACGTGTTTATTACAATATTTATAATTAGCACACATCCTATTGTCTGATTTTTGTTATGCATTGTAATGAAAACATGCAATTTTTTAAAAGGACGATTCAGATTTTAAAGCTAGCTTCGGTTTGGTTGTCAGAAATATTGGGAATTTTGTACATTTTTGATTCATCAGACCACCTGGAACGAACGAAATTCTTGGAACCGAAAACTAGGTCCAGTGGCGTGCCTTGAGAAAAGAGTATGGCTAGCATCGTTCTGATGTTAGCTGATGTCGACGATTTATAATTTAAAGGTTTTATTGTTCGAGGTCTTGGATTAATATAAAGAGGAGATACTTGAATGCTAGCCAGCTTTTTAAACCACATAATCATAAAGTACCAACATCACTAAATTTTACTGATCAGTAAACATTAAAAAAAGAAAAACCACTAGTCAAAGAATAATTCATTTACTTCCAATGTTCCTATTGCCCCTTTTATACCTCGCTTTATCTTTGCACAAATTAGTCTTTAACACTTTGAGCGTACGTACTCAGCGCGTACGTACTCAGACGTACTCAGTGCGTGATCGGCGGTTAAAGGGGTAATTTACGGCTAGACTTAAATTAATTATACTAACAGGATTGGTCATTAGTCGAACATCAATGTCATGTATAAATCTATGATGTACAATATAATTTTATACACTTTTGACCCACACATATACACATGTTTTCAGTGCTGTAATATCTGTATCGTCCTTCTGAATCTATGACATTGTAGATGACATATAAATTAAAAGTTCCGATCGGTATATATTATGAGAATTTGCTTATTTCTACACCGTCTCTTGCTACTTCCATTTTAGAAAAAAAGCAATGAAAATTATACCCAAATGCGGTTCATCTAAAGGTCTTGAACGCCAGAATTTTTCTTGATCTGCAATTGAAATTTAAGATGAACGCTGATGAGGTTAACATTTTAGAATTATAAAACAAAACAGAATTAATGACAAACTATGTAAGTTTAGTGTAATTATTTAAAATTGACCATAATTGTATAATGAGAGAGCCAACTTGGTAAAGTTTAAGGTAAAAACTGGACAAGACTTATGTTTGGTACTCGTATATGTTGAGAACTATTTGCTTACAGACTTATCCTACATGAGAAGGTGCGATGAAAGTGTTTAAGCTGAAAGTCTTTAAACCTATAGTGATACTTGCAATTTTATCATCTCCAACAATTATTGTTGTTTTAAAAATAACGTCCGTTTTAAGCAAACAAAAGTATTGACATATGTACCTATCTAAAAATATATTTAATTACAAAATTATATTTAACATTATCTTCAATATCACGCATAAAAATATTTACTTTTAAAGCATTTCATGGGTTTTTGGATTCTGTGTTGGTAATTGTAAACAATGTCTCTTATATGTGTGTGATTGAATTGGATTTACACAACTTTTTATCATTGTTATTATTATATCATAGCGGCAGGTCGTTTTTGTGGTAGGTAAAAAGTGCTAAATACTACTTTCCTGACAGACATGTTATGATTATATAAATATTCACCTTTTCTTCTCATACGCATACAAACGCTAGGCTTGCAAAATTATTTTGTATTTGGGTATTGTGTATTTGTCCTTTTAAGGTATTATGGAACATAACAATACTTCAAAGCGCCCCTTATAGCGTCTGGTGCCTAATAATATTGAATTTATGACCAGTTTCGTATCTCATTGCGAGAAAATTATGAGTTATTCGCTCGACTCCTTTGTACATGTACTCGTACATGCTTTGTTATAATAAGATTTTCATTTTAAACTTTTTTATAATTTTACTGCCTACTTCGTCCCGTGTTTACTAATCGAAAGTTCCTGGGTTTGATCAGTCGGTGGGGTATTGTCGGGGTTTATTAGCTTGAAATTTCTGGTAGTGGCCCGTATTACAGGTTACTCGTGGGTACGTACTACATTTTTCTCCTTTACTCTTCGGGAAACACAGACAAAATATTACCATAACGTTTTTGAGGTTTACAATAACATGTTTTTTTTAGACTTTAAGGGCCACAAATTCTTACATTCAAACATGGCTTCACTAATGAGGATATTTAGTTTGTATTTTGTTATTATATATATTTTCACGCCAGATCGAGCGAGCGGTTAAACACCGAGCACCAAGTATTTTACCAAGTACTTTGCAGACCTGACGCGCGTTTTCTATAGGTATCAAATTCTTCATACATGTATGACGGTTTCTGAGAATTGTTATGCGATATTCTCACATTTTAGTCATTTAAATACCTCCGTTCCAGCCAGTTTTTAAATTAAATATGGCTATGTTTGACATCATATAATTTTTTTAACAGATAACATATTACCGTCTTTATCAATCATATATCCGTTGGTTTCTTCTAGGCGTAAAGGTTCACCGATGTTGTACTGCAGCAGCTTCAGTTCAGGGTTGATGGTCACACCGGCTTCGCTCCAACGGAATCTCACTTTTTGGTTACTATATGAAACTGCAATTAGAAAAATATCCAACATCATAGCCGTGAAAAATGTGTTGCTGTTAATTATTTCTAACATACATTATTGATTCCTATCTCAGTCCACTACTGGACATAAACTTCCCCTAATAAGGAACATAGCGCTTACCGCATTCAGCATCTGCCTGCAGCCTTACGCAGTTCGTCGTCCCATTCCATCGAGTTATAAATTGGGTACAAATATACATTGTGTAAAATGTTCTTCAACTTACAACTTTCAATATAAATTGGACACGACTGAATGTCCATGGGATACAGTTGAAATTCCATTTGACAAGCGATGATGGCGTGCATCCTGGCCGCGTAACGTACGGTCTGGTTCCTGTACAACGTCACCGACGAGAACTTGTGCGTTAGTTCAGCGATCTCTGCAATTAGACAAAGAACCCAATGACAAATTGTTTTATTATCTTTTCAGTCGTACCGGTTACTTGAAGTGACAGATAGAAATAATATTTTGAAAGGACTAATACACGGTCTTCTGTGACCCTAACCGTACAAAACCTGCTTCGGAAACTAGTAGGCTTTAGAGGAGGTGCTGGAATATTTATCCAAATTACGATAAGTTTATTAATCCTTCTAATGTTAAGCACGTTGCCTTTCCTTTTTATTGGTCTGCTGGACAATCTTCACTTACTACACATTTCTTATCCGTAATAAAGCGATAAAAGCGCTGCTGCTTAGCGGCAGAAATGGTATAGCGGTGGTCTTCTCGTGCACGGGTGATATTTAATACTATGTAATGCTGCGTTTTAGAGAAATATTACATGTAATATACATGGCGTAAAAGATCTTCTGTATAAATTTTCATGTAGTTCATGATAATAAGAATGTAAATTTCTGGAATAGCCGATTTTCTGTGGAGGTTTATATCATAAAAAGCGACGGATACTGATATAGGTTTCATTTGTTGAATTTCTGTGTTGGATTTGCAAACTGTTTTGTAATGCTTGGAGTAAACCCTAAGTTGGAATTTTGTGCGTGAGTTGTTGTTATAATTGATGTAAAGGAATATATAAACCCTATTTCAATAAACATGACAATGACATACATTTATAGTAACATTTTAGGAGATATCACATACAGGCTGATTCAGAAATGTCAAAAAACGACGTGCTATTATGTAGAGGGTGATGAATGTAGAAGTAGCAGAATAGGTCTGGAAGAACAGAGATGTTTAGTTCTCGGTGTTCTCTGCCTACCCCGCTAGAGATCTAGAGTGATATTAGCATTTTGTATAATTATGATATGATATACCAAGCGAAAGCCAAGTAGTTGATATTTTTATCTCCTGTTTCGTTAATTTTATATGTTTAAATAAATGCTTTTAAGATCCGCTGTAACAGTGAAAAAAGATATTACAAGGAAACCTATACATCATGAGGTTCTAGATGATAAATTACATAAAATTTTGAAGAGCGTTTCTATCGTATACTACGTATAACAAAATTATTCTTAAGCTTACTGACGACTTTCCACCATGTCCACTTTAGCTCCTAACCTGCACCTGATCCTAGTATATCTGCCTACCATTTGACGATGGATGTCAGGTGATATTTATCACTTTAAAACGGTAATACCTTAAAAAGACTATACAAGCAAAACTTACCATTCATAAATGAGTGCGAATTGCCCTAGAACCTACGCCCGCTTTACCCTAGAGATACCGTTCGTATTTGCACATACTCGTATATGTGTATTGAGATTGTTTTGAGAATAAACTCAATGCATCTTTGTTATGGATATTAGACTCAACTCTTCATGATCTGACTTTGTTTTTCACTTCTTACGATATATTTCACCATTGCTTTTTTAATTGTTACCATTTTCGATTTTCTTAAGAGTTTCCCTAAATCACGTTCCGTCTGCTTTGGGAAAACATGAACCGATTATAACGAATTGTCGGCAATACTTCTGAAGCGAGAACGTAGTCACTATGGTAGAATATGGTTTCAGGCCTTTAAATTCCGAAAGGAGACTCGGGTAAAATGGAGGAACAAGTAAAGAATCCTATAATCCATCCGATGTTTGGATTATATCCAAATAAAAGGTACTCAAATGCTCGTGAACAAAAAAGGGGCGCAAATTACATATTATCCTTTAATGCTTCCTTATATCGTAACCATATGTGTGTGAGCATACTTTAGTACACAACCTTATTATACGTCGAAATATAACAAAACCCAATAAAAATCATTCTTCTTTTCTCTCATAACCTAAATCTTTATCACAGATATGCGGAGCTATTCGAGTAGTTACTCATTGTTGTAAGTTGTTTTACGCTGAAACTGAGTCAATTTCCGAATGGCTTAAGGCTGCCCAAGCGGAGACTTTGTGTAACATTACGCCTGTAATCCCCGAAGGGGTAGGCAGACGAGTTTAGTCGGGAGATATTCTCACGTTTCACCAGTTACCCTTAAGTGCCATGGAATAAATAGGTGGTGAGTGGTGGTGAGCGAGGACTTTAGTAGAAAAATATTGTTAAAGTATTTAAAAAAATGAAATATTTTCAATTATATTCTCTTATTGTCTGTTCATTATAGAGTTAATAAACAATGCGCGAAGGAAAATTTCAATTTCTAAGTTTCCTTTCATATTTTTGCTTTACTTTTTAACTTCATAAATATGCCCATTTTCGACCAGTTCGTCTTCTCTACAATAGTAAATATAAAGTGATTAAACTTAATATCCCACTTATAATCCTTAAAGAGGTAGGCAGAGAACTGTGGTGTAATCCGACGTTTCATCTGTTAAGTTTTACTCATCTCATTCATTCCTATCCCATGAAATAGGAGGTGAGCCTATTTCCATGTACCGAGCACGAATCCAAACACTCCAATTAAATATTAATCGACTGGTGGATCGAAAACAGGATTCCTCGTTCAGAAGTCGAGCATTTAACCACTTCCCCAACGAGGCAGTCAAATACACAATAAGTAAAAAATACAATAAGTAATAAATACGAATGCTGTTTATCAAAACGTCATCTCTAGTTTTCCTACAAAAATGCTGTATTTTAAAAAATACAGTTGGAAAACTCACAAGTAATAAAATGATGTAAATGAAGTGATTAAAAATTTAGCAAGTGATTAATGTTTTGTAAAGGAGCGAATTTATTGTATATATTATACTATTAGAAGTAATTAAGGCGTCTGTGTGAGAAATATAAGGCACAATTTACATGATCCTTTGTAGATTGTTGTCAACTGAAAGCCCGTCAAGGCTGAGCGAAATGAAGCTGTCAATAAAGTCTATGTTTCTATCGTAATAAAGTTGAAATCGTTGGAACTCATCAAGTAAAATGCTAGTCATGAATTGATTAAAGTGTGAATAGTGTAAAATAGTGTAAGATTAAAGTAGAGAAATAGACTTAAACGTGAACAAAGAAATGAAGCTACTTATACCTCTGTATTGTTATTGGACGTACAGTTATAAAAAATGTTAGATAATGTTGAAAAAGGAAGTAAACCATTGAAAACAATGTCAAATACAGTAAAAATTTATTCGGTAAGACGTGAGACAGTGAATGAAATATAGCTTGCACATAGTGAAAAAAACAACGTGATTCGTGAAGAAATTAGGGAGCCATATTCCTACCAGCCGATTGATGACAAAAGTGGCACGCTCCTCCTAAAATTGAAAGACAATGATCGACAATTAGTTCAAGAGTTAGTCGAAATAAGGCTTCATTCACTCAGCATTGGGGTACATGCAGCGTAGCTTCGAAAACGATTAAGGATCGATATTAAATTTGTTTTGTTTAATTATAAATGACGAATATACTTATCACGAGAATTACCAGTACTTATTTTAATTAAATGACATCATAGTGTTGTCATTTTATAAAATCGTTATCGTGTCATTTTATAAAACCAAACACCAAACTAAGATAAAAAGCCGAAAACGTAAGAGACGTCTAAAAAGTCAGTAATAAAGTAATAGTACATTTGCCTATAGAATGAAGCGGATAAAAATATATTGATGAGTAACAACAACCTTGCGCAAAATAATCTGAATCGGCAGTCAATAAACCTTTATAGGGGGCAATCAAAATAATTAACATGGTTTTGCCAATGTAGTCTATTTACGACGAATACAGTGGATTCGGAAAATTATGAAAATTATATCATATAAGTATTTCGTACCGCTACGTTTTGTGACAAAATAGAATATTGAATTGATAAAATAAACTGCTATATTTGTAACTTTTGTATCTTTTCAGTTCGTCGTCTCATTATTTACAATATCTGTACTATTTTTTTGAAAGCTTTTGTTTCCAATGAGGCTTTTTTCTTTACACATCTAAATCGAAATAATTATCCAAACCAGTTTGTCTAAATCTACTACTGGACCTGTCCTAAGGTGTTTTTGTCCATAATCTTCGTGTTGACATGGCGGGTTGGGGATCCCAGATTCGCAATGCCTACTTTTTGCTTAAAGGCCGTCATGCCTTCTAGTTGTGTCTAGGGAGGCAAGGGCATACCACGACCTTTCAGAGCACGGCTTAGTTGGCTCTTATGACATCCTTGATTCAGATATATTGTTGGTTTCTTGCAGTTTAATTTCTGTTGCTAATTTGCAATTTTTTATATAAAACTGAATTTATTTACAAAACTAATGCCTGTAAATGTCTTCAAGTCAGTGTTAACAATATATGACATGATATCAAGATAGTGTTAACATAATAAATCATAAATTTACCTGTAACTTTAGAGTTCAAGAAGTAAGGGTCAGGGTGCCACAGGTTGTCGAAGAATTCAGGAGGTAGTGTGACGTGGTCATCTCCTTCTTCAAATATATCTTCTGGAAGCTGTAGTCGACTTTCTCTCCACGTCTGTCTAATGAACATATCCACCCTAAAAACAAACCATTTATATCCTTTAACGCAAAACAAACCATTTATATCCTTTAAAGCATTTAACAAATTTGAATTAATAAATTGAAAAATCATGACCTTGAGTATTTACACAGTAGAAGCTACTTAGCGTCACTTCGTAATACTGCTATATAATATTACTAATTTTGAATATTTTTTTAGTAATTTAAGTTTTATTTGTTTAAAAACAAAAATAATTTTCGTTATTCAACTTAAAATTTTCATACTGTTTGTCTTTTTTCATTCCATTGCTTGTAATCTCGATATGAAACTGGTCGATAGCGTTTATGTGTCTTTGAATTATGGCTTTAACATATAAATATATGTAGGTTTGGAAAGAAATCTACCAAGTATGCTCAAAAAATATTTTTAGATATAAGAGTGTAGTTTCTCGTAAATTGAATAATAATAGTCAAAACTCGAACGATAGAAGGGTTAATTGAACACAATTAAATAATATACGAAAAGTACAAAGTATCTCTTGTCCAATAACTACTCGTACATATATGAATATAATAAACACGAACACATAATACGGAGAACTATACAGCACGTTATATATATCATGTTTTATAATAAATATTATCTATAAAAGTAATATTCCTGCAATTTTCTATTTCTCATTTCAGTTTTTTCGGGTCTGCTTTGTGAAACATTTATATGTTTATTTTCATAAATTTCATAAAGTCAGTTTGGATTTCCACGTAAAGGTAGAAAATTAGCACCCATTAAAATTTTATTATTTCATCGTTATCATTGGTAAATGTTAATTAAGGTGTCGTTTCAGCCACAATGGTATAAATTGTATTTGTAGCAAGCTTCTCTACAACACCGAGATATCCAAACTCATTAAACTCTGAATCGACCGGCCAGATAACGATAATTTTAAGGCATCTGTCAATATTTTCACGGACTTGATGAGGCTTTGTACAACCAAATAGTTCTGTGAGAACTAAAGTTCTAATTTAAGCTAACACGAATTCGTAATTAAGAATGTCTGTTACATGATATTTATTATTGTCGTCTATTTTTCCTGTAATGGTAATATTACTTTCTCTTACAATATATTTCGTTTAGGTACCGCCTTCGTATTTTTGCGCATCTCAGATGTCGACTAATAGAAAACATTACCTAGTACTAAGCCTGCCTCTTGTAACGTGAAGTTATAATTCGAGACACAATTTTATATTTGTGGTAAGAAGACAAAAGTGTTTAATAAGGCTGTTATCGTATCGGTACTCGTAAAGATCACGCTTCAGTCACAGATTATCGGAGCGTCGAATCAAACACAAGACAAAAGGCTTACCAGTTAAGAGTATTAACGATTACTTCTTGTTTCCAAACTGGCTACTTTATATTCCCTATAGAGTATTAATCCTTTTGGGCATCGGTTCGCGCCTTAACGAATTGACTGAGAAGAAAATCCGATATTATAGTACAATATAGACTTAGTATCGGATTTATTTTCTCTTTGCGTTTAAAATTTTTGGCAAATTGATTGAATACTAACAAAGATGTTTGGAAACAGTAATCGAAACTTTATTTTGATGAGACGATTGAGTGATTATTTTAAACCAGAATTAATCCCCGTTTAAAAACGTTAGACACGTTTAAACATAAGCCTTCTAGAAAGAAGTTTTACTATAAAAAGGAAGCTTTTACAACAGCAAAATAAGTACTACTAGTACAGGAAATGCCTGTAATATCCAAAGAGGTAGGCAGAAGAGTGTACTCGTAGTACACTCCCACGTTTCATCAGATAAGTTTCAACTCCCATGGAATAGATGGTGTACCTATTTCCATACCTACACCGCACACAAATCCAGACCCCGAGTCACTACTAGAAATTCTAAATGAGAAAAATCCAATAGTACCCGACCCGTGATTCGAACCCAGGAGCTCCGATAGGCAGCCTCGCTTGCATCCACTGGACCAACGAGGCAGTCGAATATTATTATTGAGGTATTATTATTGAGGTATTAATATTGGTTATAACATATCCTTCCATCACGGCTGATTATAAATGTTGTTTTATGTTTTAAAACGACGGGTAAATAACATTTTACAGAACTCGTGTACCTGAAATCCATATCTTCAACGTTGATGGAGTTAACGTCGACCACGTATATGCTGAATTCCACAATGACGGGCTGCCCCTTCTTTGCCGGTGGACGCATTTCTGAAATGAGTTTCATATCATATCATTCATATTAGAAACCAGAAAAATAGTAACGAAGTTTGTGATATATTCACAAACTTCAACAAAAAATAGGGTTATATTACGTTACCTCTGTATTTCTTTGAAGGGTAAGCAGTGGAGTGTATATTGGCACGTTTCACCATTAACGTTATACGTCCTGTCATATAACAGGAGTTGGGAAATATAAGGTATTTCATGGAATTTCACTGAAGCACTAAATATATGTATTTCTGTAATGCAGGTATTACAGGCTGAAGGCAGATGCTGGATGCGACAAGCCGAAGACACGGCGCGATGGCGCTCATTAGGGGAGGTCTATGTCTAGTAGTGGACCAAGATAGGCTGATGAAGGTGACGAAATATTAATTAAAAATAATAGATATGGTAGCTAATAAATGGTTCTGACGAGCATCTTACGAGAGTTTCATTCACATGTGTAAATATAAATACCTTTGACATAGTTCTCGGGCAAAACCACTCTGGGTTTCAGCGTGTGGTTCCTCTTTGACACAACGTCATTGCATAACCTGTAACAAGTAAAGTTAGATTTCACTGCACCTCTTAATAAATTATGAAGTTAGGAACAAGTTCACGTCATGTGAGAAAGTTTGACAAGCTCTCGTTGTTCATTAAGTATTTCGAATAATTCAAAACATAACGCCAATTAGATCCATCTTGAAGTTTTAAATTACTTTAAAATTCGGCAAGGCACCGCGATCCATTAAACCAAATCCATTATGCGAAATTACAAACTCTTAATTAAACTCTGTGTGAACTAAAAATTTAAATTCCTTCAAGTTCAACTCCTTGCTCAATCTAGATATTAAAATCAGAAAGCAGCTGTATCCGTACGACGAATATTGTAAAACAGAAGTTAGTGCTAATCGCTAAACCTGGGCTACAAAATCCATAATAAGTATATTTTTTTAATTACTGTGTTCGTGTGCGCTTATATGCAACAATGGTAAATCGATTTAGAAGCAGTTTTACAGTATTTTATTGACATAGTATCGAGTTAATATTTAATGTCTATTTAATTTATATCTGTTTTTATATACGAAAAATGTATCAATAATAAATTAAGGACAAGATGAAGTACGAACAGTAACAACACACGGATCTTCAATTTAATACATAACACTCAGTTAATGAAAGGTCCTAACTTAAGTCCACAATTGTAATCAGGCGTGGGTCGTGGTCGAAATAAATATATACATGAACACAATATAACCAGCCTCATCCATTTTGCATTAGTCTATGGAAGCCCTTACAAATTGTCAGACGAGTATATTTTCAAACAACTACCAATAAAATATACACTAAACACAAAAAGTAAAAGTCTCTTTGATTTAACGTTTCTATAGATACCTTTTACTGGAGAAAAAACATTAACAAGAAAGGTCCCTTAATGTTAACAGATTTTTGCTTCATGCATTACTAGTGAATTTTCTTTTCTTAACAGGGGCAGTAAAATAAGTTAAAAAACAGCACATCTAGATAATTAGACTTACGGGACAAAGTTGTTTCTGAAAATAATTAGGCATGATT
>DWEC01000630.1:0-16024 GCA_018245735.1 Microceris miodesmiata
AAATTGTTTATGTCTTAACTAGTAAATTGTTGTGTTGTACAAGTAGAAAGTAAATTAAACTTCATACATTTACAACATGACATGACGTGACAAACATACACATATTTTATAAATCTATCCAAATGGCAACATTTTAAGAAAACTCAACAAACATAGACTGAATAGTGAGATAATGTTATGTTACAAACTGGAACTAAAACATTTTAATTAAACGCAGTAACTTTTTCGCAATAATTATTCTAAAATGTATATATAAAATGTATCCATTCTAAACACTATAATTTATCGCAATGTAAATGTGTTACAAATCGAGGCGTTTTTCCAGACTATTAGCATTAGTATCAAAAATTATGAGCATCAATGGTTTTCAACTGCAAAAGTATTTGTTTTTGCATGATTCCTCTGTACGCTATTTAGTCTGGCGAGGTAGTGACGTAGGTGACTCAGACGGAACTTGCGACGCGGCTTGAAAAACTTTAGCGAGACACGAAATCGCTTTTAAGCAGCCAACGATTCAGACGCGGCGTATGCCCCGAGTGTGAACTGAATAGAAAGCTCCATCTAAACTATATTTACTTTAAAGCTTAAACAATATAAATAACGGTTTATCTAGAAAATTCCCTAGCTGAATTCTGTTGCAGAGATTTTATAGACTATTTTATTTATCGTTGTGTAGTGTGGGTTTTTATTTTGATACGAAACTTTTTAATTAAACATAATTGCACGCCTGTAATCTCCGAAGGAATAGGCAGAGAAGTCTAACACACTCCCACGTTTCACCAGTTACGTTTAAGTCCCATGGAATATGTGGTGAGCCTATTGCCATACACCGGACACGAATCCAGACTCTGAGTCACTACTAGAAGTGCTAAATTTAAAAAATCTAATAGTATCTACCTATAATCTATTCCGACCCGTAATTTAAGCCCAGGACCTCCCAATCGACAGTCGCGCTTGCAACCACTCGATCAACGGGGCAGTCACTTTTTAATGAAAATTTGTAGTAACAATAGTAACATAGTTATAGGCAATCGACAATTAATTGTAGTCAGTATTTAAATCGTGTCATATTTTAAATAAATATTATTATTATATATATATTTTGCATGCATAATGTAAAAATATGTATTTGTTTTCTTGTTTCTACGAATGCAAACTATGAATAAAAAAATCTGCTTATGTAGTTATCTTTGCGATAGTAAATTGCTTTTTATTAACGAATCATTCAAAATAATGAGTCAAAAATAATTGTATACATATATACTTCAGAGTATAAATATGGCTGGACATCAAACCCGATATTGCTTTGTTGACAGACATGCGTCAGTCGGGCCATCGATATGGCAACATTTCACATTTATGATTCAATTTGTGACTTTTAAAACACATCTAGTATATCTTATTAAAAACACGCATAGCTTATATTTATGTGTCGTTTCGATGTGAGACTTTTGTTGTTCACTGAACAAAATCCAACGCTGTGAAAGAAATATTACTTGGCTGCAAAACGGACGTTTCTTAAGTAAGCGTTATTTTAGTGCGTCCAGACGGCTGCCGCGCAAAGATCGTGCTTTGGGACAAAGAGTGGCAAATTAAAAAACCTAGTCTCTACTCCCTTTGCATAACATCTTGTAATTACTAAAATTTATAATAACTCCTTACTTTCATATTTCAATAATTACAGGATAATATACATAGAAAATTACTTTTTACATTTAAAAATTAAGATTTAAATTAAAAATTAAGATTAATTAAATTTAAGAAATAATTTTTACTTCATAATAGTGTAGCTATTTATGTGACTTAAATAAAGCTCAAAATGCAAGTATGGAGCAAACTATAAATTTCTTTAAAGATCAAGGTGTACACAGAGGGCAACTTAGTGAGCAATTTTCTTTGAAAAGGGGAGGTTATTTACAAACTTCGTCATTCTACGTGTATTTGTAAAACGTACTAAAACTCTCACTTCAGTTCAGCCGGGGCCAGAGAACTTTTTGGGCCGTTGGTAATATCATCAGCTTGTTTGCTACCATCGATAGTGGCTATACCCAGGTTCCTTAAGGAAAAGATTTCCTGGCACTCTAGCGTTAGGTGCTCCACTAGTAGTCAAATTGCACCTCAACCATATAGTCGTCTTAATATACAATCTATAAAAAACCAACTTTAGCGTGATTCAGGTGTCGCATAACGCCATCTATTGAGTAAAGTAAAGAAAACTAGAACTATCACATCGGCGTCTTTCTACTGATTCTATAAAATCAAACATTACTATCATTCAGGGGACTAATAAAGCATATTATTGGGTATGGTTTTTGCTTTTTAATATCTTGGATCAGTTACATGTAGATGAATAGTTTTATGACTTCAAAAAAGCTATTTAAACAATCATTGCCTCAGCACTATTGTATCTATTAAAAATAGAAATGTTAGTGATTTACATACAAATGTAATATAAATATATGTATATAGCTGGATACTCTTTTACGTAGATACACAAAGCAAATACTGGTATTCTTTACACAAATATTTATTCTAATAATAAATAATAAGAATGACAAATATTCCTCATGCTACTGTTAATCAATTATTATAGTGTTTTCATAGAGACTGTCACCTCTAACGTTTGTTATAAACTTCCAAGTTTCTAGTGTTTGTGCCTTGATTTTCCAAAACAATAATGATAATGAAGTTGTACTCTACATTGTAATAATAAATAACTAAAATTCGTTTAGTGCCCTCTACCCCGTTAAAATATAGGTACCTACTAGAAATATTCAAGTCGACTACAAAAGCCTATTCATACCTTATCGGTAATATTCCTGTACATAAATCACGTAAGAGCGGTATTCAAAATGAATCGGCTTACAATTTCTTTGCCCAACAATTTAGGTTACCTACATTTTCGAATCTCAAAATCCTTCAAATAGGCAAATAGCGGCCTTTTTTGCACCCCTCTACTGAACTCCTCGAGTGAATATGAAAAAGCCGGGCTCTTTATGCTAGAAATCAGAAGATTCTTTGGAAATCCATTTCTGTGCTCTGTAATACCTGTTTATATTTTCTTATACGTCATTTTATTAATATGGCGCGAATAAATCTTTTATCGTAATAGGTGTATATTTATTATTTTGTGATTGTAAAAATTGAATGATTTTGTATAAATATACTTTAAAAAAACCAAAGCCATTCCCTAACATTTGTGTCCGTTAGAATTTTGTTCTAAATAAATTATATCTTGTATTTCAATCAATACTTCATTGAAATTATTTTTGCGCAATTTACAAATAAATTAATTTTAATTTAATACTTTTAAATGACAAATTGTAGATTTCAATTGCACCTATTTTGAAATTAACTTTTTCAAATTCTAATTATTATATCAGGTAATAAACCGAATACGTTTAGCGAAGTGGAAGTTAGTAAAAAATGAATAAAGAAAGTATAAAAATGGCGTCGGACAGGAGTTGCTTGTACAGTCGCAATTCAAATTAACCAGTTCATGTTCGTCGCTCGGCTCGTGATCGCTAAATCATTCATTCATATGACCGCACGAGTACCACACAATGCTACAATTTTTACATGTTACCAACAGAACTGCGAATGATGCGCACATTTTTGATGATATTTCATGCAAAGGAATTGTTTGCGGTTATTCATATGCTATAAATACTCAAGTAACAACAATTGCTTGTCGAATACAGGTCAGGCACAAAGAACAATATCTACTATGACTACTTACTTAGATGTTTTTACTAATAGACCCGAATCGTATTAGATTAAAATCAGTAATTTTTCTTTGATTTATGAATTAAAGTAAATAGATAAAGTATAACTAGTACCTAATCTAAATTTTAGAAGCAAATTTCTAATTAATATATTAGGCATAATAAATACCTACTCTTTAATACGTAAGTATGATACATTTCCAAAATTGTATTAAAAGTTACATAACATACTGATTGTATTTCGTTTATTCATTAAGTAAAAGAGTAAGCATAATGTAATGTACAGCAATAATGTACAGTACACAAAATGTTTTCCAATCCAATCAAATTTTAGTTTTTCATAAAATTCACAAGTACAAGCGAAGTAATTAATTATTTCTGAATTGAGTAATTCAGTCATCAATTTCTTTTGTCTCTAAGCAACATTTTTCTATAAAGTTCTGTACTTCATATTATAAATGTAAAAGGAATGTTTTAATATGGATTTATATTGATTTTTATCGATATCTAGAACAAACAATGGTTGGCATATATGGTTTTAAATCAACATATCCACTACTAAGACTTGAGAATATCCGTATATGTATTATGTAGCACCCTAAGATATTTCAAAGTACTAAAAATTGTAGGTGTGAATGCCACTCCATAAATACTTTCACAAAGTTAAATAATACTTAGACTTACTTATCGCGAAATGGAGCACGAAAAAGGCAGAAAGTTGGTTGAGAGAAGTCGTGGAGAACAAAGGCCGCCTCCTTTTTGAAATTATTAATGAACGAAATCATTAGCACTTCAGCTGAACACAGAAACAAAAATATTTTTCATAGAAAACTTATCATTAATCTTCGGCGTCGTTAACTGAAGTAACGCCGATGTCGAGCTAAGTTATAAGCGGCTCGATCGTTATCCTTGTTTTTTCAAAATGGATTCTAATTTTTTCGTTTATTTGAGCGTTAATTGATCTCGAAAGTGTGGGCTGTCCGCTAACCCGCACAGCCAGCGTGGCACCCTATGACCTTAATTGTTCTGAACCTAAAATAATACCCCTGTGAAAAAATGGAACGATAAATAGACACCTATGTATATACCCATCTATGTATGTGTATGTATGTATATAACCACGTATTTATGTGTGTATAATAAATGTACACCTATGTGTACAGTATTCCTAACACTAAAACGATTTTACTACTTAATATTTCTATTACTAGGGTGTACGGGGTTCCAACCACCCTCTCAGGAGCCCAAGCCAATCTCACCTGCACGGGGTGCGCCCTGCTTTAACAGACAGTACGGCGCAGCCTAAATAGGCACGAAGGGCAGCGCGACGGCGCGGCGGTACGAAAAGCTGTGCCCTGCGATCTCCAATCCGCATGCCCAGCGTGGAGATTACGGGCATAAACCCCCTTTTGGAGCAAGCCTATGTCCAGCAGTGGACTGAGATAGGCTGATGATGATGATGATTTCTATTACTTAATATAATTAATCTAAATAAAAATTTATGTGCAACGTGAATAAATAAAGAACAAAGAAAAACAAAAACTAATAAATAACTACAACTTAAATGTCAAACATCGGTGCAATTTAGGTGCGAACAAAATGTAGTATGGTCATATTTGACTTTCAGTGTCCTATAGTATAGCAATAGAGTTCATCGACTGCGGACAAAGCAGACAGGAAACGGCATGATAAACTATGTACACGAAACTCACAGATTAAAATATACCTACATATATGCTTACGTACGAATGGATGGACTTCAGCATTCTTATCTGATGTGAAATTTTATATTGTCAGTTATCTTACTATTTATGTCCGTTTTAAATAAATTTGTTGTAAAAAATATCATTTTCAACATTATTATTAGGTACCATCAGTTCTTATGTCGATGACGCAGTTGCCGTTATAGACCAACATTGACGACTATTTTGACTATGTATATATAGGGATATTGTTGAAATTGTTAATAAAAACATGCAATTCGTCTTAATTATCATCTACCATTTTTATCTATCCACTATTGGAAATAGGTCTCCTCCCAGAATTAGAAAAGTTCAGCCCGATATGCTACCACACTAGCCAATTACGGTATGGTATATATCACACGGCCTAGATAACAATAATAATTCGTTATGTCAATCTGTGAACTGTTATGTGAATATCATTCAATTTTTGTCACCGGTGACATAAAACGACTTGCATGGGCTGAGTAGTTGCACTGTCAATAAATACTGTATGGTTACCCCACTTACCAACGATGACAAATAAAAAAAAAATACAAACCTTTAAGCCAAACACCATGCTATAACGGACATTTAAAAGAATACATCACCATACCAACATCATTCTCATCATCCCCAACATCAGTTTTATCCTCATCATTATCAATTTCATCAACCTCATGAAACTTTTTGAAAAAAGATAGCAGGGTTTATTCTATTGTTTTATAGATAAGTTATTTTGTTATTTTAATGGCTTCCAAAATTCGTCTACTCTTACTTCACAAAATAATGAGACCCCTAATGACAACCGTGTTTAAGTTTGATTACTCGTAATGTAAATATAAAAATATGAACAACAGTCAACAATGACATCACCGCACAGTCATTTCGCCAACAAATAAATCTTTATTCATCTCATACCTACATATGAAAATTCCCAATTAGCAAGTGGAAATCCGATCTTATATTTAGTACACAGCAAACGCACATGTTATTCAGTCGCGAAAAGCTATTCAGTATAGCTAGCTTCAAAATGGAAACTGCTGTGAGTTTTCAAAATATACTGTGTTCTGTCATTTATTTTTGTAGACACTTCGATTTATCTATATCTGTTTTTAAAGCAATGGAGGACCACGTAGTAAAATGACGATATATATACGTGAAGTGACTGGGTGTGTATGGAAATGAAATCGAGCTTAGTCGCGTGCTATTAGGGAAACCTATGTCCTGCTGTGGACGGCATCGGGCTTATGATGATAATATTTATAATAGAAACCAAATCATGTTATATTATTTAAATTCCTTAAATGATAAAATATTTTAGCAATTTTATTGACATTAGCAATTTGCTTTCAGATTATTTATATTCTGGCTATCCTCACAATTTTAATGGGGAACGGAAATGTTGTTGCTACCGAAAACCTTCCTAATCCGGACGAAACCACAAAGCCTACGCAGTTTAATCCATTAGAAAATTTAATATTTCATCAAAACCAACTAAATATGACTAAAACCCACACAGAAACACTTTCAAGACAAAAACGACAATACGGGTATGGGTATGGGCAGTATAACCGAAGTAAGTAACATAGTTAGTGAATTTTTAATACTGAAAACGGTTTTTGGGCGATGTTCATGGGTAATAAAAGGTAAGGCTATATTCTAAAGGTCCTAAGTTAGCTCTATAGAGAATATAATAGTAACATAATCCATGAAGACATATTTTAGAACCCATCCACTTTTGTTTACTTTTTTTTTTTTTTCTGACGCTTTTATGAAAACAGATGAGGATGAACTTTTAGCGTTGGACGAACCTGCGCAAGCACTAATAACACATTATTCATTATTGTAATTTAAATTCAATCAAATTTTTTTCATCATAAGGAACTTATTTTGATATTGTTTTTAGACCGCTATTATCCGTTACCTATATTTGTTGGTGGTATCGGATATCCGGCTTTCGGTCCGCGAGGATTTGGCCCAAGAGGTTACGGGTGCAGGGGTTTTGGAGGCCGAGGCTTCGGAGGTAGAGGGATTGGAGGTAGAGGGATTGGAGGTAGAGGCATTGGAGGGCGAGGTGGCATTGGAGGTGGCCGTGGAGGAGGTGGTGGCAGAGGATAAAAGAACTTTATATTATACATAGTATATATTATGTATTCAAACAATACTATTTTTATTGTGACTGTTATTGTAATTTAGAGAAATGAACGTTTCGCATTTATTTTTTTCCTGTCAACTTATTTATTAAGTTAAGTTTTATATTACATTAAATGTCCTGCATTATATTAAAAAAAATCATTGTTTTACAAATTTACATTGTACTTATTAAATATAATTTTCATACATTTGGTAGATTTTTATTTCTGAACATCGTATATGCCTACCAATAAAGTAAACACAACACTGTTTATCTTTATTTTCTTGGACATTAACATGGTTATCATATCATTTGCACTATTTCGTTAGTGTAGTTATATCTGAGGTTTGGTGTATTAGAATCCGAGGAAGATACAAGATGATAAATGTATATCTAGTCAAGTACAGTATCGAATATACAAATGTCAACTGCCGAGTTATGTCAGTTCAATAGATACAATAGTTCTGCTTACTGGTGTTGTGCGAAAAAATTAAGTTATTAACAAGATGAAATACAATTTGATCGCAGTTAACCAATTTAACAGGAACTGATAATCGGCATAATGACTTGATATTGTTCATACATAATTAAAAAATAGGCTCTAAATTTGATTTTTAAATCGCAAATGACCTTTATGTCTAACGCTGTGATCGTAATATTACTTCTAAATTTAAACTGAAGACTCGTTTAATGAGTCGAATTACCATAATTGCTGCATTATAAGAAACCTTGTGAAATACATTAAATGACAAGTTCGCGCGAAGATAGTTTAAGTAAACGAAGGTAAAACGAAAATGGAAGGTGCGTACGACGAAATAATATCCGATAATCCATTTTATTTGGAATTCAAGAATGAATATAGTGATTTGTTCCAACACTGTATATCACAGACATGGGTGATTTGTGTGCCGCGCATTGGTAGCTTGACAACAAGAGTGTTCACTGTGGAAGATTTCTGTGCTCACATTCTTGTGCCCAGCGACGAGCTGCCCGAATCACATTACAGTACACTCACTGAAAAACAAGTAACTGTAACAAATAAAGTCATCACCCTCGAAGTCACAAAGGGTCTGCCTCTACAGAGTCATATATTGTTTGAAGAAACTTTTTACACTGAAGATTTTATTAAATACAAAGTGTGGTGTGTAGAGAGCCCATTGGAACTCACTGCCAATACAGGTGATAACATAGTAACTAAGGAATTCCTATTATCTATTAATGACTGCATAGATTTGCTATGGACTCAAGCTGCAGGCCGCCATGTTCTGGACCAAATTGAGCTTTGTGTTCAATTATTTATCAAGAAACATCAGACCTTACCTCTTGCTATTGCTCCGTTAAAAGATGTTGTTAGTGAGCTGTACACTCAGTGCCTTCAAATTATGTTGCAGAATAGACGACTTAGAGAAAAAACTAAAATCTCCAAACATATATTAGAAAACTTGAAAATTGCTGTAGAATGTTACATGCAACATCTATTATTTGATTACTTATTTAAACCCATTTGCACAAGCTGTGCTTATGTTGACTCCCATCTCAATAAAAAAATTAGAAACATGTCTGACATACAGCTTAGAGACTTAGACATCAGAAAAGATTTGTACCATGCAGTGCCTAAAGCAAAACAAATTCTTTCCAAAATAGACACATACAACACAGTCTTAGAAAAAGTTTTGTGTTTAAAGCAGGCTCTCAATGCTATAAATAAAATAGACAGCGGTGAGAATATTGTTTTGCTTACTGCCGATGATATGCTACCAGTGTTTGTGTTCTTATTAATAAAGTCAGGTCTGCCAAATTGGTTCAGCCAGTTAACATATATGAAGGAATTTCGGTTCAGTGGTGTTGGGAAAGGTGATGGAGATGAAAGTTCTTTCTTGATAACCACTTTGGAAGCTGTAATAGAACATATCCAGTCTGGTGCCTTAGCTGGATCTCCAGATCCTGAAGCTTATTACTATGAGAGAGTTATGTCTGATGACAATTTAGAAACTGAACAAACTGTAAGAAGAAGTAGTTGCACAGAGTCAATGTCGACTTCTGATACAAGTATTCGAGAAGAAACTCTTGAGTATGTATTTGACTTGATCAAAGCTAACCATGTGGAACCATTACAAGCTTTGTTAGAAAAAAATAAACGCCACCTAGATCATATTCAGCAGTGTGAAAGAAGTGCACTCCAATTTACTGCACATAACAAACATAATGAGGATGATAATGATGACAGTGATGTTAATAGTGATAACAGTGAAGCAGAAGTATATCAGAAACTCTGTCATCCTCTGTGTACCTGCAGAAAATGTCACAACAAAATTTCTAAGAATCTCTTAAAAACATCACCCACTGTTACATCACGAGACAGCCATGGGTTAACACCATTGCATGTGGCTTGTATTCATGGTAAGGCAGCTGTAGTGGAAGTGCTTATTGAAATTGGAGCTGAAATTGATGTAACAGACTTGAATGAATGCTCAGCATTGCATTATGCTGCAGCTAGAGGACATCAAAATGCATTACTTCTCCTGTTACACTCGGGTGCGAATATCAATAAGAGGAGCATTGAGAAGAATACGCCACTCCATTTAGCTGTGAATAATGGACACCTAAGTTGTGTTAAGGCCCTCATATACTTTGCAGAGCATGGCAGGAAAAATATCAATATCAATTGTACCAATGAGAGTGGAAACACACCTTTACATATGGCTTCCAAATGGGGCTATGAGGGCATAGCAAAGTTATTGATAGAAAATGGAGCTGAGCCATCATTGCAGAATCGCCACAGTAAAACTGCATTTGACTATGCTCACAATTTGAAAATACTGCAGTTACTAAAGTCATGTACCCCAAGTCTATATGAATATATTCACATAACAAATTCAGATGTAAAGACCTTAAACTGTAAAACTAACAGTCCAGTAACATTGAAATTACAAAAGCTCTCTTTGAAAAACAGTGATACCAGCAATGTATTGAAGGCAGTTGAAAATTTAAAAAGGATTGACAGAATATTGCAGGCAATATCTTATGGAGATGTTAAACTTGCTTGCTTTTACATGAACATTAAATATGACAATTATATAAACTGCACAAACATCAGTGGAACTGCTAAATCATGTCATCCACTCTGTGAATGTTTATCTTGCAAGCAAAATTCTCAAAATAACATGTCAGATTTTGACATAAACTTCTCGGATTCAAATGGAGTCACTGCACTGCATTGTGCTGCCAGATATGGACTTGATGAGCTCTGTAATATTTTGATTCTTAACAAAGCAAATGTAAACTGTTACAACAAGAAAGGTCAAACTCCTCTGCATCTAGCTTCCTTGAATAATAAAACTAAAGTTATAATACTGTTGCTTGATCATGGGGCTAACATTAACGCCATGGATTTATCCGGCAACACTCCACTCCATGATGCCAGTGAAGTGGGAAACATTGGGGCCACTAAAGCACTGCTTGGATACAATCCAGATATCTCTTTACTGAACGGTTCTGAAAAGTCTTCATTAGATGTAGCAAAACAGAATGTCCATTTAACCATTATAGATTTAATTGAAAAATATGCTAAACACTAGTTTTATATTGAACTGATTAAGTTTTTTCTACATGACCAGTACAATAATGGGGTTAGCAATCAATATGTACTTTCTTCTATATATTGTGTTGCACAATTATATGAATAAAATGGACCATTTATAAATTTACAATTAGGTAGCTTAAATATGTCACAAAATGATTATACAGTGTGATATAATGGGTCATCATTGGTCATCGTCAGAGATACTAATTAATAATTAGGTGCCTAGTGTCTAACTGCTTCAATAAAATAGTCGTTTTACGACTATTTTATTGGCGCAGTTAACTAACATAGAATAAATAGTGGTTTTAATTGTAAGAAAATATATTTTTGTGTGCAGTTAATGTCTAGAATATATTTATGTTAAAAATGCATTTAAGATTTTATACCGTTCTATTAATATTCATAAGAATGTATTTACTTAAATGGTCATAATGAAACACTGGTTTTTGTAACAAAATGTTTATTTAACCGACCAACATAGCTCCACTGGTTTTGTTATCTTGCCGTTCGCTGGGTTCATTTGTGCCATATAACACTATACAAGACTGATATATCTTAATTAATTTGCCATTTTTATTTTGTATATTCCTTAATTTCCATATATAAATTGATATTTTGACAATAAATTTAAAAATACAAAATGTGTATACTTTTTTCTTTATATATTACATATATAGAACTATTTTCAAAAATATACGATACGTGTCTCCTACAAACTAATAATTTACTTAAATCCTAGTTCATACATTATATTTACATCTATTGTGTTATTATCTAATGTAGAAACGATTTGAGCATTTCTATGGATTTACATTTAAAAGTATTACATGATATTTAAACAACATTACGTTTAAAAAATATGCTCACTTTTAAAACATGAACAGTGTTGAACAAAATTGACAAATCTCACACCACACATCCAATATACACAATATCAATTGTTATGTACTCTAAAAATACATTCTTACACACAAGTAAAACGAAGAAATATAATAACAGGAACTATTTTCGTAACGTTATATTTATTTACCTATAAATATACATATATTAAATTCATCGTTTCCTTTAGGTCTCGTGTATAGCCACCGTTTTGTAGCTCTACACACCACACGTGTTTTGGAGATGCATTGTCTCACATAAATGCACAGAAAAACGCATGCCAGTATAGCCTAGATATCAACGTTTTAAAAATTCAGAATATATTTATTTTCTTTTTTAAAATGGTCATGATAACAACATGATGACAAAAACTTCAAAATATACAAAGTCATCGAAGTGCAAGTCAATAAGTACTTTACAAAACGTATTAATCAAAATCTCATTGATAAATAAATCATCAATTGAAAAATAAATCCAAACAAAATCTCACACTGTCTTACAATGAGTTCTGATTCGAGACAACTATGTCACTATTTATTTCATGTATATTTTATACACAAATACTAATCAGACTGCGTCATACTCATCAGACTGCGTATATTTCCTTGGATATGACCAATGACACGTCCCAGAAATGTATATTTCTTGTCATACGACCTATGACACACTTTACGCTCTTAATAATCTGTTACATTAAATTTAGATCAATCGTGCCAATTGAATTTGTGCGCATCTACTTTCATATAAATACATCTATCTACGTATTGCACAAAACATTGCAAAATAAACTTGATTACACTTAAAAATTAATTGAATCTTAAAATATAATTTAATACATAGGTACGTATAAAAAGTAGCCTTTGTAAGTAATAACACAGTATAAAATAAAGCAGTATAATGTGCATTTAAGTATCTCGTTAGACAAGCGAAAATGTCGGGATTTATTCGTTAATAATAGCACCATCTTACATCGGAATGTTAACATTCTACAACTAGCGAATACTATGACTAATTCCTCCTACTATAACTTAATCATGACTAAATCAACAATCCTTAGCGACAGAGTAGACAAGACAACCTTTATAACAGTGGTGTGCGTCTCGAGCGAATTGGATGTGTAGAGCTCATGATAATAAAATAAACTAAAAACTTAAAAATTCTTGCCCATCGCCCTGGTCCCTCACAAACTATTTAATCCTTAAACTCTCGATACAAATATAACATTAAAATGGTGCTACAAAGACCACAGTGCACCCAAAATATCCACATTATTTTCAAAATAATAAATCACTTTTTATACAGCTGTAAATAACTCTAATGTATATATTATAATCTCGATTGAAGTATAATATTTTTAAAAAATCTTTAGAAAGTGTATAATAATAATAACAATAATTTAAATAAAATTTAACTTTTAAACAATAACCAAACAATTCAATTCAATAAAAAATCCGATTGCTTTAATGGGCCAAAGTTTTGCATAATAAAATTGTATATATCCAATAAAGATAGATTTATAAACTAAAATGTTAATTTTTTATTAAAATGGGTATTAATTGAACACAGTAACTTTCATATGGGCTGAATATGAGAACAGTACAATAATTAATAAGATAATTTTAGTAAAAGCGGAATACTCAATGACTAGCAAATATCCTGTTAGTGTTTAAGCAATTTTATCATTAACAAATCTACATATAATTACTTACCAATATCATGGTGTATGTCAAGATTCAGTCACATTCAAATATTTTCTTTCAAAAGTTCTTTCAATTAATCAAATGCACAACACAAAAACTATACACTATTGTGGCGGCAACGTCCACACGGGGATTTCCTCCCTCTTCTTCTCTTTCTTTTTATAAATATGCCTATCTCGAAGTCTGACATCATCCTGCTTCCTGCACTCCAGTCCATCTCTCCCCGCTTCGCTTCTCCAGTTGAGACGTTTGCGAGGTGAGCCTTCCTTCTTATAAAACCCATCTCTCCTATCATCGTCATCATAGTACACTTTGCTCTTGATGAATAGATCATTCTTCTCTATATCGTCGTCTTCCAACGTCACCTCATCCATGTAGTACGTGTCAGCCAACTCCACGACGTCTTCTCTTCTGAACGTGAACGAATGTGGGTAGTATCCTTGCAAGATGTCCTCGTGCCTGAACTGCTGCATTTGCAGCCAAACGTGTGGCAGCAGCAGGGGGAATCTTCGCAGCCAATAACTGATGAATCCATCTGGCAACTTTCCCAGCTTTTCTCGAACCTCTGCGTCTAATTCCATGAAGTGATGTTTCTGAAAAATTAGTTGAATAGATTATTTTTAATCCATTGCTAATGTGATCTTGTGAAATACATAACATAACATCTATTGTGATAAATCCATAAAAATATTTTAAGAATAATAATAATTATGTACTTTTTACGTTGTCCATAATAACAGCCGTATGCTAAGTTTAACAGAAATTATTAAACCGTTAGAAAATTAGATAAAATGCTGGACGTAGGCTTTCCGTTTGGGGTTTTTCCCCTTTTTCATGCTGGGCATGCGGGGTGGAGATTAGAGTAAATTAATGAGTATTTTTATTACATAAAAATTTAACTAGTAGGTTCGATATTATCTCAGATTATTTCTTGGTAATTTCTGTACTTGTTAACTAGTGCCATCAGAGTATTTTATGCGTTTGGGAACTCGTGGTAAATTAATAAATGGACGAACAGATGAATGAAAATTTAATAAATGTCCGGTAAAGTTTTAAGAGGCAAACAACCTGATATTTAGAAATGACAGCTATTTTGTGCATATATGTATGTATGTGTATATATGTGTGCGCGGGTGCGGGTGCGTACATGTGTGTGTGCGCGGGTGCAATCGATAGGTGTAATCTGTAGCGTAAATAGCGAAGGCTACAAGTGTAGGTGGCAGGTGACCTTGTTGCGGATGGCGCGCAGCAGGTGCGCGACGCGGCCGCCGCAGTAGGAGCGGCGCGCGCGCAGGTCGCCGGCCACGGCGCCGCACACGTGCGCGCGCCAGTCGCCGCGCACCACGCGCCGCGCGCCCGCCTGCAGCGCGCCCGCCGCGCCCGCCGCGCCCTCCGCCCGGTCGCTCACGTCCTGTGTGCCACACCGCCATTTTATATACCAACAGAACTCGCCTTGTACATGACGATAACTTACGTAAAAAGAAATTCTCTACGTCCCTCAAATGTAGCAAAATATTTTCTCTGTCAGTTTGATACTCAATAATCGATTACCAATTTCTCTTGCACTAATCGAATACTCTATCCAAAGTATTTTAAAAGACGAAATTGATCATCTTAGACGACAAAACAAGCAGATTCTCGAACATATTCAATACGCACCAAAATCAAAATATTTTCAATACGCACCTGTAAAAAGTTAAGTATGGTCTGATGACCCCAGAATAGGGGATACTTGAGCACGGTCTGGCAGGGCGGGCGCGCCGCCGGCCGCGCCGCTATCATCGCGCGGACCAGGATCTTGGCCACCAGCACCTCCTCCTCGGGCAGTGCCTTACTGGAATATAGTTACTACATTTTTATATTAAATATACCAGCCATAATGGTGAAAATAAAACGTGATGAAGAAGCCTACACACCTGAATGTTCTCCACAGTATTATCTGTGACTAAAGCAAAATTTAAATACAATGAAAACCGTCCACTGCTGGAAATAGGACACTCCAATACCACTTAGGATAATTACAAAGCTTAAAACAATTATACATTATATATCACTATGATATGTAATATACTCACTCCAATTGATCCAAGTTATAATCTCCCGTCAATATATTGGCCTGACGTCTCAGTACATCCCCGAATGGGTGATGGCCGCGAGACAGTACATAATAGAAAACGCATCCAAGCGAGAACATGTCCACTGATGTGGTCTACATGGGAAAAAGAAACATATAAGCATTAAAAAAAAAACTAAATGAATATACAAAGGCAGACAAAAAC
>DWEC01000631.1:0-16009 GCA_018245735.1 Microceris miodesmiata
TTCTTGGCCGTTTTAAATCTTTGGATCAGTGGTTTACAAAGCTTTAAAACGACCATGTGGATAATGTGAATTAAAAAGTTCGATTACAGCATTTCCAACTGTTATCGATAGGAAACAATTCTTAAACCTCATCGGAAGCCTCATCAGCGATATTAAAATATCAAACATACGGGTTGCTGGTAACCAGAATTGCCAGAAACCCTATCAAACCATACTGTAGGAGCACGGTAGAACATGTTTTATGACTCTTGTAGTTACAAAAGGACGCGTGGTCTGCAGTGTAACAAAATGCATGTACATACTGTCAAAAAGTTAACTATTTTAATCTCAGAATTACTTAAAGTAAAATAAAAAACTCTTCCTATCCTGCTAAAATAGCATACGATTATTATTTTTATAAGTAATTAATTAACTTGAAGTTTTGGAGATAACAAGTTCCATTTGAGGAGTACTAACAATTCTAACACCAAATTATTTATATTATATATAAATATTATTAATCGGTATAAATAAGCTCAAACATGATTGCAGCAATGTTATAACAATATATTCGTAGATCCTATATTTGTTTAATAAATAATACCTGATACAGTCAAAAATAATATGCAAATTTCCAAAACTTTAGCCATCGAGAATAATGATTTTATTTTCAATAAAAATTTACATATGTAACAGATTTTTTCTTATCCATAACTTGTGCGAACCCTAGCCGCACGGTTTCATCTCCGGTCGCATATAGAAACAGGTAAACTTCCAGCATTTATCTCCGCGGCGCGCTTACTCTCAAATGTTTTATTGTCGCAATAAAACGTAGCATATGCGTGACTTATTGACAAGAACATACATACATATATTGCTACTCAGTGAAGTGTCAGAAATCTGTCTCAGTATGTCTTCTATTATTATCAATCAGTGGTAGTAGAGCGACGAAACGAAATATTCAGATAATAAAAACTTACTTTTATTTTCATGGGAATATTTACTATTTGCTTGCTTGCACTAAGTTAATTAATCTGATAGCTGCGTCACAGTCATGAGTTCGGTTCCCACTCAGGATAAATATGTGTATGACGAACACGATTACCTAGTTTATATCTAGATAGAAACTCTACTGTAAAGGTATGTATTCAGACATACTCGTATATGTCGTTTATGAACCGAATAGTCACCGAAGGCTCCTTGAAGGTTACTTGAACATGTATTGGCTGCGTAAATTAAAATAGGTACGCTGCTGATCATTAATCACAAATAATACATTTTTCCAGTCTACGTGTTTTTCTGCTAAAACCCATTCAAGGTACAATGTACGGAGGGTAATCTTGATACGTGACATCGTATCCACCGTTACCATATTTATGTTTACAAATGTTTAAATTAATGTCTAATACGATTATTTTATGTCTCGTAATTAGTTGATGAAATATTATATTATTATGATATACGATATGCAGTGGTTTCCTTTGAATCCTAGTGAGTCCTTGACCAAGATTGGACAGTGAAAAGTAAGAATGAATTTAGTGTATTTAGTTCCTTAGTAGACATTTATTCGCTCTTGCCTAAAGCTATTTGAGGTTGGTTATATCATATTATACGAGGTAATAGAAACGTTGGTATAATTCCACTATCTGGCGGTCACAACTAAAAGGCTTCGTGCGCCAAAGGAATTGATACAAGATTAGGAAGGTAACCTGACACTGAAACATTTAGTTACGGAACAGTGCTATCATAGCTTAATCTTACTATTGAAATATGCAAACATGTTTTAACAGAATGGCCGCAAAATATTTTCAATCAGTATTTTCACAAGGTATTGCATTGCTTAACAGTTTTTCATTCGCTCATTTGAATCAGCAAATAACAGGGAATTATGTTTGAAATAATATTATAACTCTATGAAAGTTATGCTAATTTAACAAGTTAAAAAAAAACGTCCAATGTTGAAACGAAACGTCCAACTGAGCGAAGTTTATTTGCGCAATCTTCAATAAATTACAAATTTAACTTTTAAATTTCTATTGTTAATATAAGTTTAAATCGTGCTTAGATAAAGGTTTATTCATATGTAACACTTTTTCTTTGCGTTTTTTCCACCCATTTTATGTTTTTCTCACCTCGAATTACTATGGCTTTCAGATTGATTCGTTCTTCCTTCCTTTTCCTTATCTGTACTTTCATAATTATTGACAATTGACTAACAAACATTGCAATAATAGTGACATTTATCAGAATAGAAAATTGAAAAAAGTGTAAGTGGAAACAATATTCAACCCATAATGAAAAGTGGAATTCATCAACATAAAGTAATCATATGTCTTATTATGAAAGAGCCCTAAGGTACAGAAGCGGGTTACATATATTTGATTAGTTCGTTGATTTAGTTAAGCAATCCATATTCGTAAACTGAAGACGTCGGCACTGAACTGAATGCTGGATTTTCATAAAATGTAACTTCATGATGAAATAAAAACAATAATGTTGAAGAAAATTTGAATCTTAATAAAGACCTAGTTTTTAGCCTGTAACTGCCCATTTCTATAATTTTGCCAGTTTTCATATTTTTGAATGTGGTTAAGTGGAGTATTTAAATACTTTTGTCTTCTAAAGTGACGATATTTTCCTGATAATAATCGGTTTGGTGTTATAACCAAAAAATACAATATAAACGCAGTCAAAATTCTGTTAGTACCTGTTTGAACTATTTAAATGCATTCATACCTATATGACAAATAATAAAATATATGAATATTGTCGTTGGAAAGAGGTAGAAAATTCCAAGGCTGTGGAACTGACTTGCGCCCCAGTATCGCGTTACATTCTTCTACATACTGGCTCATTCAAACAATGATAATATTACGCTATGAATCTTGAATTTTGACAACGGGAGACTGGGGTTCAAATGCTGGCAGGCATTTTTGATTTTAAGAAATTGTTAGTATTCTTATTATCTATTTAATACTGCGGTACAGTTGAACGAAAACGCCAAAAGGTGACCTATATACTTTAGAGTTGTACATAGTCCTCTATATTGTACCTGAAATCTGTCTGTCAACACTAAGGCAGCGTAGCAGACTATGGACTAAAACTCTATATTGTACGTGGAGTCTATCTGTCTGCACTTAGCCAGTGTTGCAGACTATGGCCTAAAACCTTGCTATTCATTTAGGAATGGATGTAACTAATAACAATTGATGGGTTGACGATAACAATTAGTACGCCAATACGACGATACCAATACGACGCAGCCTGTGGGACGCACAGTCTGACGATAACAAAATGCGATGCGATACAAATACATTAGCTGGAGTTGTGTACGTAACTGAACCGCCTATCACAATGACACTACCGGAACGACATATGTATACCTTGGCAAAGGTACCGTACGATGACGGTCAGCACAGCGGACTGGCGATATACGTCAAGTGACAGGCCATAAGATACGAGGTGGAAGAGCTAAAGATGGAACTCAGTGGCGTGCTATTGGAGGGGTCTATGTCCATCAGTGGATAGAAACTTCCTGTGATGATGATGAGGATATGTATTTAAGCAGTGGTATTGGAGAACGATATCAGATCGAATATAATGTCAAAAGATTTGTTTGATAATGTAATGTTATTTAATTTCATAGATTTAATAAAACTAAGTGATAGACCTCAATTGCTAAACATATGAAGCAATGCCAGTATAATATAAGGTAAATTAATTTTTGTCCCTAAAAACTATCACAGTATAAAACAACTTACATGAGTCCAATGCTTTTATTTTTATATCCATATATATAAACATATAAGAACCGTTATAAAAAACATGAAATAAAAAAATCACAAATAAGTATGTATCATTAATGTTAACTACTCATACACACTCACACACGTGAGCTTTCCTTAACCTAAGAACAATTTTCCGTAACTCCGTCAGAAGAAACGAGAGTCACACATTTTGCAAAGAAAACCCAACAGAGACAGAATAAACACAGATAATACCTACTGTTACGGTTTTTATAAAAACAATGATGTTTTTACAATAACATAAGGTACTGTATCAAGAAAAACTTCCGAAGAAAAACACTTTGATATATAGCAAAGACCTTCTGAATCGTAATTTGTTTTACTTTTCCCAAATTATGCTTTCCGAAGTAATAAATTGCCCAGAAATAGTCCATATATATTCTTACTTTTTCGCAACATAGTTTATACAATGACTGTAATATCTATAGTTGATTAATAAATAATACTCCATTGTCGGGGCCCTATAATTATATTCTTTCAGGGACTCGTGCTATGGAGATGGATGGTGCTATGGAGATGGATAGCTAAATATAAAAAATGCAGTCAGTTAATATTTCATTCATAATCCTTGAATATATAACGACACCATGTCCATGCCATACGCGAGAGATAAATAACAAATTCAAAATCTTCGTCGAATTTGAAATTGAATGAACGTGTAATTAAAATCACTACTAGATTCCTTCTCGACTTCGAATAAAAATAAATAGCTTCAAGCGACCCATGTATCGATATGCTTCGTTAAAAGTACGTAACAGAGCAATCGTAGACGACATATACCATGTTTCACTGCACCATTAAAAGATCCTAGCTTTAAGGCTTCTTGTATTTTTACTTGAAATAAAATAAAATTGCCGTTTCACTGACCCTATTTCATTTTAAAGAAATATTGAACTGATCTACATACGTTCGCTCGAAATATAAAATTCTCCTAATTTTTCTGTATAATATTAATTTTACCAAACTATAATCATTCTCAACAATTCCCTGATGTTGTATGAAAAAAATAAAAAAAAAATTCTGTTTGAACGCAATCCATCTCAGTAAACGAATAGCAATACTTTACGAAATACGGTCAGCTTGCTCAATAAATATTGATGTACCTAGAATTAAACAGAAATCTCTAAAATTTGTATGACGCCTTTGCAAATTTCACAGTAATTGTAGTCGTCAAGCAGAATATACTGGAACTGGAGCACGTATGCAATTCACTCGGAGCAGAATCACCGCAAAACCAATTTCTACCGTGAAATAATTGTTATTACAACAGTCGGTGTTTTTCTATTTAAAGTAAGTAGTAGATTGGCAGGCACCAATCTCGAATGGCTCTCACTACCCATAACATTTGCAATTTAACCTGAAAAGAAGAGGACTAGAGGTGTTAGGAGTTCAGTTAATATTATTTGTTAATAAGATAGGTAACATTACTGCTTGAATAGGACTATCAGTAACGTTAGCCCTGCTAGTTGCTAGCATATTAGTATGAAAGCAGTTATATTACGATCTAAAGAGAATGAGAACTGGTAGTAGCAAGTGAATGCTAGAAGCGATCATCGCGGTTGCACCTAAGACTTCAGGAGCGATGCATATATTATTACTAGTTTGCAATATTAACAAATTTTAAATAACGAGTTTTAAGTAACGAACAAAAAATTTATAACGGATATTAACAGTGCTATTCACATAGTTTTGTTCATCTGATCGCTAACGCTTTATTGCAGAAAACTAAGATCTACCTTTTTCTTCACCTCACTTTCATCAGAATTGGGTGATCCGAGCTAAAGTGTCACATTCTAGGAACTAGAATTGACACCACATGTTCAGTTTCAATTACAAGTTAAATTTAAATATAAAAGAAGAGCGGTAATATCGTACATCCTTGAGGGACACCTCCTAGAGTATATAAACTTGCTGATGAAAATCCAGATCCATCCACAATTGTAGCTTGTACTTTGTAAGAGCCTTGGAAAATTCAGGAAGTAACACTGCTTAGGTATTCCTAGTACCACAAGGTAGCGATGTGTATAACATTAGTCAGCCTCATAGAACATCTCTTAAAAAACCAAACTTCGAAAAATTAACGAAGTATAGTATGACATGCCTTATATAATTCTTGCACTTTCTATATTATAGTAAACGATAGGAATCTGTTCGTCGTGTACTCGACGATTGAACATAAGTGATAACTAATAAATCGTAAACGAACTAATAAACTAACAAAAGCGGTAATGTTTTTTCTTGTTTCGTATTTTCTTGTACTAGTTTCGCAACTTAACTTCATGTCATCAGTTCTCTTGTTTCAACAGCGCTCTCATTTGTTACAAAGTTTGCTTCAGAGAATCGCTGCACTTCGCTGTTCGAGGATTGATGGTGCTGTCGGGAATCTAGGGTACATAGATAAATAACAGTCTGATATATTTCACTAAAACAGGAGTCTGTATTCACATATGAAAATATTTCTTGTACATATCTTCCATATACATTTACGTACGTAGTAAACGGTACGGTACGGTCTACGGTAAATAACGAGGAAGGACCTGATGTTAGATGTTCATTTAAGTCTATATACATTTGCCTTTAATCTTACAGAGGAGCGTTCATCTTTGTCTAGTACAATATTATTCCTGGAATCCAATAAATACTAACTGTATGTATACGATCTGTTATAATAATTGTACTCGTATAATATACGTAATCGTACACTAACCGAACAGCAATTTCTAGAAACATGTTCGTGGTCCGTTGCTGGTGTGAGGTCTACACACAAAGGGGATGCACGTCTATAATCCGCTCATAACAATCTCACAGACTGCTAGCCATGCGGAGTCAATTGAGCCTAATTACGCAGCAACAACTGTGTACACCTAGCAATTGAACCGGACAACGACAATGTGAGTACTATGCTTTGTGGCTGGTTTATCTAACAATATGGTGAGAATAGAAGGTAAAACATAGGCTTTACTCATAAAATACCGACCGTTTCCTATAAAATAATGTCTAAAAAACAGTTTTAGTCCAATGAACATAGCAAATTTAATGTGTCAGTGAAATGGATGCAGAAATAGTTGTATGTTGGATTGTACTATTACTCATGACGTAGGTGTCATAAAACAGAGTGAGACCAATATTTGCGAACTACATCAAAAGAGACGAATAAATTTTTAATTTAGTCATATACATACCGTTGCTGATAGCATCTATGACTATACAATACAATACAATGAACAGTCAATACAGGCAAAAATAAAATACACTTACGTGTATATTAAAGGCTTATAAGACAATAGCAGATCAAGAACTCAAGGAATGTATGTGACATAGGCAGAAACAATTGCAGATGTAATTTTATTTAAAATACAGAACGAAGAACACATGACTGAGGATTGAAAGAGCGAAAGAATTAACGTTGTACGTCTAAATTTATCTAGTTTGTAACAGCGGACAACAGTCCCAAACAGTCAGTTACTGGCACGTAAACGTTAATGGCACAGCACTCAGCACTACGCTATATTTCTTGTGTATCGATTCTTTTGTTCTACTCATGAACGCTCCGAAAATTCGGATGCGTGGAGTTGTATGGTAAATCCTACGGATCTGGGACACAGTTTTGTTACCACACTCGCATATTTCACAGCCATTCTCGAAAACGGCGAATATAGTACGAGATATTTTATTGTTTCAGCGTTGTTTATATTACTTAGTAATTCTGTTTCTCTTATCAGTCGGCATTGGAACTTCCTAAGTAAAACAGAGAATCTAAAGAAAACAGTCGCTGAGGACGACTGGACACGTTTTTTTTGTCTGCCTGCTAAGAATTTCGCAATTGACGCAATCAATGCGCAGCAACTAATAATATTTTACTAGCTTCATATGGAAAGTGATTTCAATTACAAAATGTAACAAAATAAAACCTATCTAACCGAATATTACAGATGCTATTCAACAATACATTCTGTTTCTTACGTATCGATTCCTTTGTTCTACACTTGAGCGCTTGTGAAATTCAGATACATTGAACAGTTCAGTAAATCCCAGCTATCTAGGACACCCATCCAAAACCTCGTTTTGTTACCACACTCGTATATTTTTAGTGCTCATATACAGGGGGCTTATGTTCGAATATGTTTTATTTTCTTCACCTTATGTGATACATTTTTAACACATATTTTTATTCTTGAAATTGTTTTATCTAGTAAATAAAAGTTATTTAAAGTACCAAAATGTTGGCGCTTATATTATACAGCCTTAGACGTTGCTAGACCATTAGGTACACAGTTCGAAGGATACGTCAACAAGCAGTATGGTGACGTATTCAACCCTAAAGAGTGATATTAACCATTGGAAAGTCAATGTAAAGAATTAGTTGAGAGATATAATCATCGTCAATTTTAAATGAGGAAAGTTCGGTGTTCTAAAATGTTATTTCCTACACTTTTTACGAACACATTTTTAATAACACGCCCTCTTAACTTCACAAGACTCTAATCACTAATGAGCCTTGATCTATTAAAATAAACAATATAAACCTTTAAGACGAGCTCACACCACAGTGAATGGCAGTGTACACTTTTTATTTCTACTATAAGCTATCGAATTCAAAATACATTGGATGCAGCTTTATAACACTGTTGTGCATTTACACTGTTGTGCATTTCACGTAGCCTTTTCAACTCAGGAACATTTCAAATAAATGCTTCTAGGGAACGTATCTAACGAAAGTGTCAATACTGTGTCACTTCTCAACCAGTTCGGAAAACGGGATTCGGGGTGATATTTCACTCAAATATGTTCCAGTGTTCGTCATTTTCCTGTAGGTTTCTCTAAGCTTTAAGGACAAGACACCTTAATTTTCGATAAATTTAATTGTTATGTAACCTCTCCCACCTGTTCATAATTTGCGGTTTTTGAGACCTTATTAACTGTTATTTTTGATGATAGTCGTATAAACTGTATTCGTATTGAAAACAACACTATTTTATTATTTATATATCTTCGCACCAGGTCCCTTACGCATAGACAGTTGACACCAAATGTGAATTATCACAGAATAGCAAAGTCACTACTAAGTTTTTTTTTTTCAAAACTAGTAGTAAAATAGCGTGTGTCAGGTTGCACAAAAGTACTCGTACGCCATTTTAAGGTCAAAAATGAAAACAGTATGGGATCTCATGGTTGAAAATAATGTATTGCATAATCTATTCAAAATAGCATACCACGCGGTTGATACCACAGGGCGCCGTTAGTTTCCATATAAGTGAATGAATACTAAAAAAAGGAGAGGACAAAATTAACTACAACTGTGATTTTAATGATAAGCAATATAATGCAAAACTGATAACATGAATGCCAAACACATTATAATAATCGTTGCAGTAATGGCTTTAATTATTTGCTAATAACTTTTAAACCACAAAGGTAGTTAAATGTGTATAATAAATCAATTTAAACGCCATTTGCAATATTTTTATGAATATCTGAGTAACATATATCTAAGCACTATCATGCAAATGTATCAGATAAGCTGTATTTTGAGTATATACAGGAGTATTTTAAAGCAAACCAAAAAATATTAGTGTAAAGTACATTGAGAAAATTTTTAAAAATGATAATTAAAAGTTTACTGATTTTTTTTATGTTTTATCTGCGCAAAGTTCTGTCAGTAGAAAGATCTTTAACAATCGCAACTTTCAGTGGTCCTGTGAAAGGTAAACTAAATCAGTTCAAAGGAATAGAATACTATTCCTACGAAGGCATACCATACTCTGAGAGCCCGACAGGCGATCTAAGATTTAAGCCGCCAGTGCCAAAAAAACCATGGACCGATGTTCTGGATGTGACAAAATCTGGTGCAATCTGTTCTCAGATAGAAATAGTACATAACATTGAAGAGACTACTGAAGATTGCTTGCATATTAATATTTATGTGCCAGCAAATGGAACGGATAGGCTACTTCCAGTTATAGTTTATATCCATGGTGGCGCCTTGCAATATTTTTCTGGCAATATTGCCGAGGGACATGGTCCACAGTTTCTTTTGGAACGTGAGATTATATTTGTTACAGTGAATTACAGGTTGGGACCATTTGGTTTTCTATCTCTTGACATAGAAGAAGCATCCGGAAATGCTGGTCTCAAGGATGTTCTTCTATCCCTAAAATGGATCAAACAAAACATTTTGAAATTCGGCGGTAACACTGATAAGGTTACAGTAGCTGGACATAGTGCTGGTTCACTGATAATTAATTTCTTAATGTTAACAAATCAGTCATCTGGATCATTTAACCAAGCTATATTATTAAGTGGCAGTGCTTTTACCCCTCGATCTTTTGCAAAGCATCCGAAAGATATCGCTTTTCGTTTAGCTAAGGAACTGGGAATACAAACGGATGATGTGTACAAAACTTTAGAATCCCTTCAACAAATAGAGGCATTTAGTATTCTGGATGCTTATAACAATTTGAGTAAAAATCATGACAGTCCCATAAGGAAGTACGCACCATTTGTACCATCTAAAGAAATAGAATATGAATATGCGCTGTTTACTGACGACCCCATACAATCCTTTAGGAATAGCAGCAGGATACCACTAAATATACCAGTTATAGTAGGGATTACCGCACAAGAAGCATTAAGTAACATACCGTATCTATTCGGTAAAATTCAAGGAATTAAGAAGTTGCGTGAATCTCCTGAGAATTTAATTCCCACTAATATAGAGTATCCAATCGGATCCCATAGATCTAAAAATTTGGCAGGAAAAATGAGCGAAATGTACTTTGGCAGTCCAGATATGAAAAATCTAACTCTGGATAACCTAATCAAATTAATATCAGATACGCAGTATATTTATGGTGTAAACTATTGGATCAAGAAGTATCAGGAGATGGTTGGTAGTAATCATTTATTCTTCTATATCTTCGATTTCATCGGTGATTTTAATGTCTGTAAAAAGTATTTCAATTCAAGTATAATTGGAAGTGGACATGGGGATGACTTGTCATACTTTTTCATCACAAACGCATCAAAGTCTATTGATCATGTCGACGAAAGAAGCAAGCGAATGATGAACAGAATGTTGAATTTCATAACGAACTTCGTATATTACGGTAATCCTACACCAGATGGAGTTAGTAACAAATTTAAATGGCTTGATTATGGCAAAGATCAGAATTATCTATTATTAAAAGAAAATCCGATCGTAGAAAAATTTAGCTCCAGCTCGTTATATGACAGGATGCAGTTTTGGGAAAAAGTATACGGACAATATTATGATTATGTGAACAATGGAGGTGAAACACAGAAGAAGATAATTCCTTGATTTTTTGTGCAGATATGGACATTTGATTAGAGACGGCGATGTTGAAAAGTCATCGTTACGATTGATTATCCATCTACAGTTAAAGTTAAAACAGGATGATCAATTGTAACAGACAGAAAGAAAGAAATACAGCAAAAGAAAATTGTGCAAATATATAAAACTGTTTATCGACGAGGTGGCAAATGTAACCGAATATTCACGATAACAGTTTTTTTAGATATACAAGTCCAAAATACATAAATGATTACTTCCTGATAAGTAGTCATAAATGAATACTAATTTTCTATGTCAAATAATTTGTTTTATATCAATGTAAAGGTGATGAATTAAGACATGGAACAAATGCACCCGAATACATGTAGAGTTGTTTATACTTCTTAAAATATATAACCATCTTGTCATGTTGTTACCAATTAATTTGCTGTCACCATAACGGAACCTATGTTCTTACTTTGAACAGAGTTTCCCTTTTTCATATAAGAGTAATTATGTGTTCGTAATACAAAAGAGTATTAAAATAATTAAGCTTGGGGATTATTAAATTTTTACGTAAAATGTTCGCAGATGATGATAAAATTATCTGAAAATTGTAGCATCCTTCCGTAGGTTAATGAGACAATTAACGTGAAGCCATCATCGGAGGGGAACCTGAGGAGCCTGTACTTAATACAAATAAATTTAATTAAATCCCAACAAATACCTTTCGTACATTTCCCTTTATAATCGTGGATTATGTCGTTATACTTTTTAAGAAATGTTTTTTCAAAATTTACTTATTAAAACTAGGACTTACTCGTACTTAAGACCTCTCTATTGTTTGTATTCTCTATATTGAATGAATATATTTGATGTTTAATTTTCAATATATTTCTTTGAACGTAGAATTTATTTAAGTTTTAAGACATATTTTCGTATAACTCAGCAAAAGAGTCGAGTGGTTGCAATCGCTGCGACTGCTGAACGAGAGGTTCTGGGTCCGAATCCCGGGTCACCTCCCCACCTATTCTATGGAACTTAAACGTAACTGGTGAAACGTGGGAGTGTACTGCACTTCTCTGCTTACCTCGAAGATTACAGGAGTGATTTTACGCTTATGTCTTTTGTTGTCTTTAGTGTTTTAGCTAAATCCAGAATAGACCAATCGATGATAGAAGAATCTTGATACACTACGCACACACTATACAATTAATACAGTTATTTAATATGCAGATATGACAACTATATAACATGTAGATATGAATTTATTCATATAAATTGGCTCTTGGGAAGCAAAATATATGTAACTCTACACTAACTCATCTCTTTTAGGTACACGATTACGATGTTGTGTAATTCTCTTATACGCGCTTTACTCACTTGTTGAAAATGTTTCCGGTATAAATTCTAGAAACCGTTTCAGTGAAATGTATGCTTTTATCAAATAAACTTCAGTATGTGGGTCATTTGTACCTTAAATTGATGGAAATGTATATCTTTTGCGGAATTAAAATCATTTACAGGAATGTGAAAAAAACTAAAATTCTAAGATTTATCACATTTAAGATAGGTAGGAGAGAGTGTCAAAGTATTGAAATAGGTTTTAACGCAATTTCCAAAGGTAGCATTTGCAAACGTCATTTGATATAAAAAAATTAAAGTTGCCCACTAATGCTTAATTTGCGCTTGGCCAGTGAATTTTACATGTTTTTTACATGTTTGTAATATAACATAATATTTCTGTCAACACTCTTGTGGGGTGTATACGCCGTAGTTGCAACGTTGCAATAATATTTCACGGAAAATGACACTGATAGATATGAATATGGATCGACTATTAATTATAAGTGTGAATATCTAGAGCTTACACCAGCTTTTCACCATATACGTTGTGGAGGAGGAAAAAGGGGAGATCTCCCGCCAGGCGACCTCGCTGCCTGGGGACCGCGGTCTGGATGTTAACTTCGGATCTTCTATATAATGTGTGATTCTATGAAACTTTGATAGCGTGATTGAAGATGCGCCTTCCGATTGGCCAGTCTCGGTATGACGCGTGTGATGTAGTCTATTGTACTCGGTGCTTATGGTGTTCTGCGTGTTCAGCATTTCATGTGAGGCGCGCGCTCATATTACAGTAAGGTAGCGCGCCGCTACATCGTAAATATAAATATATACCACCACATATGTATATGCCATGTATAAACCTTTATGGAACCCCCAAATTTCTTCACGATCTTTTCATTCACATTTTTAATAAGAATATTTAAACGGCAAAATACTTAAAACCTACTCCACCATTGTAATGTAATGTGATACGAAAAATTAAATGTATCAAAAATTCAAGCACGTATGTTCCGTATTCGCGAATAACGAAAGCTTTGAATAATAATATGAGCTTCGCACCTACTCGTAGCTTAAATCCCCGCTGAGCTTTTGGATAAGCTTTCAAGCTTTGCGAATTTTCAAGAGTGGATGTAGTTTTGAAATGGAAAGAATGGGTTTCACTCAATTCTACACAAATATTTGCCTGTCTTGTTTTTAATTTTATTATTTTGTAGTTCGCACATTTTATATATAGGTAATATGTATTATAACATTGGTATGGTGTTATTCGTCGCTTAGTAAAATTTGTATTATAAACGTATCATTGAATATGTCACTAAATATTCCTTGACAATTATGCATGTCACATTATTGAACTATGATAAAATATTGCAATATTAGACTAGATTAGTTGAATAGACTGAATTGAATGCATTTATGTATGTTAAGATAATTTTTCGTACGCAACGGTCACGTATAACGGTCAAATCTTCATTCGTTATCTTTCAATGTTTTCAACCTGTTCCTAAAACTATTTTTACAATATAGCGTTTAATTGTCAAATAGATAAATTTTCATCCTAGTCCGCCTACCCGACAATATTATATTATGTCATCTATTGTTGAGAATCAGTAAATATATTTGCCATAAGTATTTTAGAAGATGCTATAATATATATCGCATTTATAACTTAGATCACCTCTTCATGTCAACAGCTGCTAGCAAGTAATATTCTGACAAATTAATAGGAACTGTTCGCTTAATATTCGACCTCTTTTGGTAATATTTTTTTGTTTTGTTCGTAAAATTTTTTTGTTTTGTTTGTTGTTCGTAATATTTTTTTGTTTTGTTTGTTGTTTGTTCGTTTTGTAAAAGAACGTATAATTAGTTTTGTTACCATAGCATATAAAAACATTTACAGTAGTACTTCATGTCATTTAAATGATTATAATTGATTAAATCGAAACTTAATTATAAAGTGTGAACGGAAGAATTAATAAAATTAATAAACAAACAATTTCAAATAAAAGAAATTTAAAGTAAGTTATTGATTATTTTCTTACCTTTTTCTGAACGGATTTTCTTTTGAGGCTCTACTTTTGTCTCGCCTCTTGTCGTCTAAATTTTCATCTGCTGCCAGAATTAATGCTGTGAAGAAAATAAAAAATTAATCACTATTTGTGTTGGATTACCATCAAAACGCCTGTGCTCAAATACTTTTTAAAACGAGTTCAATTTGTATGGAGAACAACGGTTTTTTCTTCCATACAAATATTAAATTAAATTTTGAATTAAAATTTGGATTGAAATTAAATTGAGAACATTTCATTCGTATACGTGATTTATTAATTTTACCTATATCCTAACATGGTATGTGAGCTACAAGATTTTAAGTGCACGCTATTCATCATTCTAAAGTACTTTCATTGAAATGACCCTACATGATAATCCCTGAACAGAACTCTCTACTTTTCTCTGCTTACTACCCCTAAGACTTAAGTTAGAATTCGTTTTAAGTCTATGTGTATCGAAAGGGTGTGAAGGCACCATGTATAGACTCTAACATTGCTCGTCGAGCTTACGAAGACGTCAATAAGAAATCATCGAAGCCGCAAAACAATAGCCGGTTGGCGCAATTAATAGGGATATGCCCAAAGGAATTAAATATGGAGACAGAGAACAAGGGTTTCCATAGGATTGTCTAGGGGCTTTGCAAATATGTAAATATATTTAAACAAGTGCTTATTTGGTAACTTGGTAATAATCATCAGTATGAAGAAGTCGAAAGGGTACTTTTAAATGTCGATAAAATCAACTTTCATTTGACACAGCAGTTGACATACTACTGTATATTAGGTTCTCGGTTTTGTTCCTTGAAAATGCCTGTTTATGATTCCTCTGGTCTAATGTCCTTGTGAGTATTTACATAACTAAGATTGAAAGGTCTGTTGCGGTAATAAGTCACTTGACTGTTGTGCCCGAGTTTGCACAAATATTTGGACAAATATTTATTCACCACGGGAGTGGGAGGGTATTAGTTTAAAGTTATTTGTTGAAGTATATGCTGGCTATTTATGTGTGTGTGTGTTTCTTATCTCTGTCATTAACAAAAATTATGTTCATTTTGAGATCAAATGCTCTAACGAGTATAAAGTGTGCCGAGACTTTATTAGGACGTACACAATTAGGCAGGCTATCGTGAAAAACGTACGTGAGTTAAGCATATACATATAATCGTACATAATGCTTTTTTGGAATAAACTGAATAAATCATAAAGGTTATAAGAACCTAGGTCTTACCCAGAATTGTATATCTAGAATACATTAATATTATGTATATATTTCTTCGACAAGTATTCATTCAGACAACCACACAATGGCCGGTTGGAGCGATTAAAAGGGACGTTCCCGAAGGAATTAAAGATGGCGGACGAAGAACAAAGGACCCCGTGGGACCCGTTCTTGGGGCTTTTGAGATGTATTTAAACTAACGCCATAGAATAATCAATGAAACGACAAATAGAAGTACATCGCCCGCAAAGCGAACTGTGTACTGCTTACACAATAGAATCCCGGACATATTTCACTCACTATCTCGTAGTGGATA
>DWEC01000632.1:0-16003 GCA_018245735.1 Microceris miodesmiata
GGCAGAGGAGTGTACTACACTCCCACGTTTCACCAGTTTCGTTTACGTCCCATAAAATGTGATGAGCTTATTGCCAAAATTTATTGAAGAGCCTACGAATCACGTAATCGAGTATAAAATCCATGTACAATAACTGCGTTGAGAGGATTTGCGACTTTCTATACAATTGCCCTCCCTTACTGTGTAGAATGATTTATGCCGAGGCATTCTCAATTGTTAAGAAAGCGTGAACTTCTTAAATAGTACAGAGAACTGAATATTATGCTTAGAGTCTAACCCTATCGCTTACCATCCGGAAATGGTCTGTTGTTGATCCTGGTGGGCAATATGTCCGTATATTAGTCAAGCAGCGAAACCGGACGGTAATCAGAGACCAAGTAAGACTGGTCCATCAGTGGCTCAGTAAAGGCTTTAATAGAAATAACAAGTGTCGTATATACGTTGCATTGTTATTGTACTCGCATTGTGGCTGCGAGCTTTTCGACTTAGTTATGAGTGCTGGTATTTATTAGCTTTTATCCCCCATTTCCTTTGTTGTGCTTGGCTTAAGGCGCAGTGACGGTGTTGTATTCAAAGTAATGTACGGGTCATTTAGTTTTGTTGTGTTGAAATGAAAGTGTAGTATACTATTGAAATGGTGATTGTGCCTGGTATGACCCCTGGGCCATTATACATTTTAGATATAGTCGCAAATTAGGTTGGATACGAGTTAACGATCTTGGCTTCACTTGACAATCTTTCACCAAACCTTAAAAAAAGAGGATACTAATCTCCAGTGCATCTCGCAACTATTCGTTAACTATGCCTTCAGTCAGTTCTATTTTACTTACCGTAATTATGTTACCGTACTATTATTATGTCGTACCGTTGATCACAAATGTCACCTAAAGTGGTAGACGAAAATAACGAAGCCTTCCCCTCTATTAACCTTTAAGCAAGTCGGTGTCGCCGCTCTAGTTTGAACTTTCCTTAAGTTGAGCTTTGAACTTTGTCCAACAAATTTTTACTTTTATTCGTTCAGCGAGACCACCTGCATAAAATGTGAAATGTCCCTTATTAAATTCGCCACATGAATATGTAGATGGCAAGGGTGGGGGACGCGAAGGCAAAGTTTGTGACTGGCTCCAGTCACCAACTTTTTCGTCTGAAACAAGTTCGCGGCTGGCGCTGGAATGTGGTTTTGGTTAGCTGGACTGTGTCATTCGGATCCTTTAATTTAATTCGGGGCCGATTTTGGGTAAACACCTTTAGCAATGCTATTTTTAACATAATCGGTAGTAGTTAAAGCTAAAATACCTGCGTTACTTCCGTGAAAATATTCCGTGAAAATATATGAACAATTTTATTTGAAAGCTTGCAAAAAGCTTCCACGAGAATAGATGGGTAACGATTAATAAACAATAGACGTGTGGGTGGAGTAGCCTTACCGAGTTTTGTAAAATATTGAGCCTAATTAGGGCTCTGAAAATAGACGGGGTAGGCAGACTTACATTACAATGTATAAACGTAACAATGTAGTAATGGATTGTATGGCCTACAGCCTCGATATACATATAATAATAGCTCTAATCCATGGCAACTTGATACCACAAGAGAGATCTGTGTGAGATTATCCATTCGCTTTTCTAGTAATAATAGTTTTAAAAGATGAGCAATATTCGGTAATGACAACCGCCAATCAATTTATGAAGCAGTTGACGGCTATGAAAACGGCTAATGCGGCCCGAAGTTTATCAGCCGAGATCTCATCTATCGCGTTAGGTAATAACATTTCATAGCGAAGCAATCCCAGGTGAGCGCGATGCGAGTCACGCGGCCGGAACTTATTCAATTAGAGCGATGCCAACTTTGTACATTCACCAGTTTTTGCCGGCGCCGGCCACGTGTTAGCCGCTCATTAACTCGCGAGCCGTGAGCTGCCGGAGCGACTTACTGAGGCTTTTTATACTATAACGTTTCAAGTCACAATTTATATACTTTTTTTATAAAATATTGCTCATTACAGAATTTTATTACAAATTTAGAATTGTCTTTATCGAAAATCGATCATATCGTAGATACAAAAAACTCATTAGGTCTATTTGTGTCTAAGTTTACTGAAAGACATTTCTTTTTAAAAGTCAAGAGTAGCTGTGTTTAAAGTTTCTTTTATATACTGTATATACAGTATATAAATACACATGACGTAAATAGACTAAACAAATAAATGGGAACAAATTATCTTGTAACAGCTGAGGCATAATATCGTTTGATGTCCTAAAAATGAATGAAAAAACAAGGATTAAAAGGCTGTTTCTTAAATCGCTGAACTTGTAAAATCAAAGTAGTGACTCTAATAATAATGTTGGCCGTCAGCGCATGTTTGTGTTGGAGCTAGTGGGCCGCAAGATGTGCCGTGTTATTAAATATCCTAAGTCTAGACGCCGCAGGGCTCTCGTTTGGCGTTCGTTGCTCCTTTTATCGATATTTCACAAAAATACCATGAAGACTAAGGTTGATGCTGTTTATTAAGTGTAAGTGAATTTCACAAAAGGTGTCATATATAAAGAAAATGAACATATTTTTGAACATATTTTATTGTTATCCATCAAGCACAGATCCAGACTCAGATTCACTACTAGAAATTCTAAATTAGAAAAATCCAATAGTACCTGGCTTGGGATTTGAACCTAAGACCTCTAGTTCGAACATCGCGCTTGCGACCATGTGACCAACGAGGCAGTTTATAATTATACCAATTTTCATTAATCTATCCAATAGTTTAGCGGTATCTTTCACTTTAAATTATTTTATTATTCATTATAACATAGTTTTCCCAGCAAATAATGTGATATATAATATTACTTTTATAAAACTAACATTTGCTGAATTTATAAGTATTTTTGTAATCATATTATTAAATTCAAAGAACAAACAGATATAGGACGGCACAAGCCACAAATCCCGTGTAGTATGTCAACGCTGCCATTATACATTCCCGCCACCAAACCACCAAGATAGCAGACAGACAATAAAAACCACAGTTGCACTGGTTCAAAAAGCGGCTTTGGCTGAAACTTTCGCTTTGATCTCAACTGCACCGCGGTTTGTACCAGTCCATTCGGAGTGTGGACGCGATGCATTAATTATGTCATTTAACCAAATGTGTTGTTTTGTTCCAATTCATGCATCGTTCATCGCCGTAAAGGTATATTTACTGTTCGTTGATCGTTCGTTGTAAAACAACTAAAAGTGAATTATTAGATCTGTAGTAAGATCCGGGTGAAAGATTTTGGGCACTTTTCCCATGTTTTATAAGTATGATTTATATCGGGGATCTGTTTTGCCAATTAACGCCAGCAGTCACTGCAATAATCATACGTCTTACCGTATGTGGGACGTTGATAAGCTATTTGGTGTTGACTGCCCTTTGTTATATCAATGTGGATATTAAGCCCGGCTTTAGTTTGATTGATAGTATCGGGCGGCCTCACGCGAGCCGCATTAACTGCACACAAACAGACGATCAACGTTACCTTTGGTCAAGGATCGTTTCGACACAGTTCTCGTCCGTATCGATTACTTGGTAAATTTAAAAGTTGAGAATTTACAACGTTTCAAAGGATTTAGTAAAAATAACATACGTAAATAAAACAATCGTATATTACATACGTGAATAAAACAACAATAAAAATCGAAATTTTCTTCATCTTAAATATTTTACCTCCGATGCATGACTGTGAGACAAAAGCGGAAAAAGTAAGAAAAAAATATCAATCAAAAACTCCATTCTCTTCAGATCATAGTCTCCTGTATTACAAAGTAAATCGACACGTATATTAGTAAATTTATATAATCGCAATAGAAGAATGTTGAAATATATTCCACGATCATTTTATTTGCAAAGAAATACGGTGAAGCTAGTAACTAGCCAGCCTCATGTGTGACAATATGTCTTTTTCCTCGAACTCCGCAAAGAGCATTCCATCATCGTAAAAATCGAGGCTGGATTTAAACACTGTACAGAAAGTGTACCGCTTTCCATTTTTCATTGCCTCCAGATTTCATCGTCGGCTTAGTTTAACCTTGTCGGATACGCTACATCGGTTTAAATTTTGAACGACAAGTTAAATCACGAAGAAGACTTTAATACACGCCCGTAACTGTTCCAATTGCTCCCGTCCTCCAAAAGTATCCGAATTCTTGCTTAACGGTAAAATATAAACAAATATAAACTTTCCGGCTGGTTTCATTTTATCTACAAGTAATGATATCTCACTCGGTTTCTCAATGTTTAACGACATATGAATATTATCTAATTAGTTCAATACCATTAATTCATGTCATTGTCATTAATAGCGTGAATATCCGGCCTTAGTCTACATTCCGATGGAATGGTTTGAATGCAGAGCTTAATAAACGATATCTCACGGTTCACTTCCTCGTCTTCAAAGCTTCCGATCAATAGTTCGCCAGTACCTAAAATATATCTACGGTTCTGGTCAGCGTCAAGGACTATCTCAGCCACAGACAAAACTATTAATTTCCTTAGATTATCTATTAATTAAATCTTTTAACCTTAAGATACATAATCTGTGACTGAAAATCACGGAATTTTTTCATATTTTAATGTAGAGAGGTTATACAATACATTCGAAATGTGGGAACAAAAAAAATTCTACTGTCTTCTCAGTTTTTATACTTCATTATCCTGGATTCTTACCTTTTTCCAATCATCACCAGGACCTCAGATAAAAAAAGATTATTGCAACCAATAACCGAAGTAAACTACCCAATCAGGCATGTACGTCTATTCCTCTAGATTTATATACCGCGAAGGGTTAGGTCGAGGAGTGTACTCGTATGTCGTGTAATTTTGTGCGTCGTACCGTGGAATAGCGGGTGAGTCTAATGTCACATATGGGTGAAACCCAGACTCTGTGCTACTACTAGGAATTATAAGTTAGAAAAATCCGATAGTACTCGACCCGGAATTTGAACCCAGGACCTCCTGATCACCGGGCGCGCTTGCACCACTCCACCACACCACCAACGAGGTAGTCAAAGTAAACATTAATGCTCATTATATCAATCAATAAATTTTCTTTCCTTTTCTTTATTACTCCAAGTGCCCCTTAACTGAAATAACCGTTACAATCACTGTAAGTATATTCAGCATTCGATACAATCGAACGGTTTCACCCAATACCAATATTGAGGATTCAGTAAATAGTTCTGTCAATGTGTCCGCACCAGAGAATTGTTTTGCAACTTTCATACCTTTATTCCAGTCTTGTCAAAGTTTAAAATTGAACTCTGAAATGTCTATATTCTTAGTAACTTTGCTGAGCGATCGTAATCTCTCCCCGGGATCTTACGACTGACTGCTAACTTCGTCTTCTTATGTTGGACTTCATAAACCTTTACTATAGCTACGTGAAACCGCTTGTAGCCCTAACGCGATTGCAAGCGATCTATTAACCTACATTATGTTTTAAGACATTAAAAGTGCGACAGAGGGAACAAAAAGTTCTGTGGTAATTAGTTTCTTCAGAACGAAATGTTGTTCAATACTTGCTTATAAATGTAATTATTATCTTTTATTAACATATCGTCATGTCAGATCAGGGTACGGTATAGGCCGCAAGAAAAAAGTGCCAAATATCCTTACAGGCATGCTTTTTCTGCATTCATTACCCTCTTCGTACACGAACTCCAATTTCGGCTACTTCATGCTAGACCAGCAATCAGTATCTGGTGGCAGTATCCAACTAAGCCGGCAAAGTTTCTATTTACTTTTGTACAATCCAAGCTGTCAGCATTTCGTTTCGCTAGCAACAAATAGTCGAGAATAAAAGCAAAACACATTAGGAGAGCAAATTGGCGGTCAGCGCTCCATTGTGGCTGTTGGAGTCCGAGCTGCATTGTTCTTGGCTATCTCCTCTGTCGCCTAGCAGAACCAAATAGAAGCTGTCTGCAATTAAAAGTTTCCTACCGCGGCGCACTCGATAAAAGTTCACGATGAAGAGTTGGATTGCAATCGCGATCTATATTAATACACGGTAACAGTATTTGGTGAAGTACAAACTAAATCTGCTTCAGAAAGAGAGGATTTAGTGCCAAATATTGTTATCCTTATAGACTTACGGTGCTTCGTCTACATTCATCACGCCTTGCGTACACGTCCGCCGGTTATGGAGATTTTCGACCCTGCCTAATCTACTCATGGAACTGCTATGACTATACAGTAATAATTGTACAAAACAAACAAGTAGACTGATCACTTGAGAGAATACGATCATTTAATACTTCAGATCAACTACTAGCGTGTTACTGACTTTAAATAGACATGTTTCCACGATCTTCTACAATATTTTCATGGTATTATTTGCTGTCTGTATATGCCTTAGGATTTAAGGAAAAAAAAAAACTTTATTTTCTATATTACATCATTTTCTCCTATAATCCTAAGTTGGAAAATCAAAGATTTTTTTTAATTGTTTAATACTCTAATACAATACATTATTTGTTTTAAAATCAGTTTTTTTGAAGTCGGTTTAATTTTTTTAATTTTTGTTCATTGTGACTTACTAATTATACCTACTGTCCATTCGCCTATTATTAATTGAAGTGTCCCCATAGTGGCGACTTCATTACCGTGTTACAAATTAAAATTTTCAGCAGCGGAGCGCGTATATATGGAATGAAATTGCATCTAACACGAAGCTGTCCCCAGAGGGGCACTATTTCGCAGTTATAAGGGGCATGTACTAGCCAGCTAATACTAGTGAATGTTCGCTCGTAAATAATTATGAAAATGAATTATTCTCTGAGGTCTGATCGGACGTCGATACTTTTTGCTGCGCTCTTCGCGATGTAACTCTTGTTATACAGTAAGACATTAATTACTGTTTCATTTTTAATTTACTTACCTCTAATATAATTCTTTGTTTAGTATGAATGAGGTCCTGTGTGATTGTAATAACATAAATACGTTATATAGGTATATATGTGCTGGGTGTGACAGCTATATTTGTGTATGCGCTCGGAGTGGGGAGATTATCAGTTATCTTGGACAAAGTGGCACATTTGCAACGTCGGTTGTTCATTCTCTTTATATATCCACGCCGTTTTCGAAGATTTCTAACTACACCATCGGCTAGTATCTGACCTGTAAGATCGTGATAAATGACTGTTGGTCTTTCGCTGCTGCGAACGCATTCAACAACACTCGCATTTCTACTATGGAATTATCTAATATAATGGAATATTAAAAAATGGACGTAAATAATATTACGATGCTGACACAATATTGGTATCGCGGTACTTAATGAATAATAAATAATAATATTCTTATAGAGCAGTTAATCCGCCTAAAATATAATTTGGTTCCGCTAGACGCTCCCACATCGAATATTATGCTACGTACATAATCCGGCGGAAGGCATATTTATCCAATTTGCTAACGCTAACACGCCACCCGGATTAGCCGAGAGCTTACTAAAAACAATATTTATAAAAATATAAAGCTTAGATAATCAACACAAATATAGTAAAGTAAACAGAGCACAAACTTCAGTTTTACAGAACTAGAGCAACATTAAACGAACGCCATTTTTAATTTTTTTTTTCACGGTCTTCATCGTTATACGTAGCCAAGGTAGCCGTTGTTTGAAGTTGCCAATAATAGCCTGATGATTCTTAACACACACATAGTGAGGCAGATTATATAAAAGTCCGAATAGTATAATTAGTCACTGCATCTAGCTTTTGTGGACTATGGTAAGCTTTGATTCCGTGGAAACCTAGGCTGATCTGTAATCGTTAAAGCAATCGTTATGTGAATTTCAAATTAATGAGATAATAATAATTATGTATTTATATTCTAATAGCTCCACAGATTACGAGTACTGATTCAAAGAGAATATAGTCTCGCTCCTTATCATGAATTTGATTAGAAGACATGTACTAAGACTTATTTTTTTTAAATTTAAACTATTTGAATTGATGACTCGATGGTATATTCGTATAGCTCTATAAAACTACCGTCAAACATTTTTTTTGTAAAATTCAGTAGTTATTTGTTTTACAACTTTTAGGGGCCTTATCCTAATGGCCTTAATTTGTTGGTACGTCTGATGCAGAAGTAGCCACGCCCCTTCCTATGACGGAAGTGAGTTGTAAATTAACATGTCATAGTAATTTATTTCTGTCTCGATGTCAGGCGTTACTAATAGGCGTAGTGCAGTTTACTCAGCCCTGTAGGAGGATTTATATGAACTAAATTTCTGATTTTACGGTTTATGACAGACTTTAATTAGCAAGACTCATCAATCATATTTTCTTCTTTTTATAATTTTCTTCTATTCTTCTATGTCATCGTATCATTTTGTTCCATTCTACTAATATGTTCGGATCATTGTGTACATATACATATAATGCTTCGTCGTATACCTAATTCTGTCATTTCTAACATATACATCGCATGAAAAATAAAGTACATCACAGAGAGAAAGACAGAGAGAGAAGAACAACAGAAGAGAATGGCCGAAAAGCACGTATATTAAAAAATATTTTAAAAGACGAAAATATTAAAGAATATTTATTATTTTTATAAATATTTCTGAAGTGACACGTATTTTACCGTTTAATTAGTCGTCTGTTTCGTTCCTCACGACTAGTTCTACAACAAACGTGTCGGTTCTCCCTGGGACTACCTACACACGTTCTGATAGCTCGAGCAATTTCACACCAATAATTTCGCTATCAACTTTTATTAGCGCCAAGTTATTGGTGAGTAAGTTTTAATTTGCCGTTCGGTTTTATTCTGCTCGATCACAGTTAAATGTCAGCTGAAGGTTCTGACTATATAGAGTTTAACTTACTATTTTTATTATCATTGGATTAAGCAACTTCGTGACAACAATTTTGGTGAAATCTCATACTTATTATAACTGTAATATATAATGTATTATATATATACAAATATAATTTTATATAGAATAGAACTGTCACTTTCTTTAGAATTAATCAACTGTGATTTGGTTTTTTAAATTAAACTATGACCTTAAACGCTTCTAAATACTTTATGTTGTCTATGAATTAGTAAGTTTGAGCGAACCACGTGCACAAATATTTATACTATTTAATATTGTTATGTCCTCGCACCAGATATGTTGTGGGGTAAACAGAGAGTACCGATTGTCAAATATTCTTACAGAACTCAGATATTTCTTTTATATTCATGCTTTATTACTGTATCTATTATGTCAGATTCGCAAACACACTGACAGGCGTTTTCGAGGTGATGGTATAAAATATAGCCTACGGATATTCACAATACAAAAAGAGTTGCAAGTGGTATAGCCGGTTTCCAGAATTCTATTCTTCTTCTTAGCGTGTCGATGACAAACACGTTTTATAATAAGTCCCTAAATGCTCTTAGCCCAGAATTCTATTTTTACCTTTATTTGGAACATCCTAACAGGAACCTTATTGAACGAGCTGCAAGTGTGAGGTAAATAGAACAATTATTGACGGCCAAATACGAGTTACAATAATTTTCGTTTAGTTACTAATGACTCTAGATTGGCGCGAAACTTTTATATATAGTAAACTTAAGTTCAAAACAAATCCATTAAGCGGTCACTTGTAGCCTGCGAGGTGACTTTGATACTAACTTTTTACGTTTACACGAACTTGTTTGCTTAGTTCATTTACTTACATCCAAGTTTGTGTACAACAGGGAGAGTCGATAGCAACATTAACGTTGCGATAACAAATTACGGTCAACTTCACCGTAGAATTACAATGTAAGCTCGTGTAAGTATTTGTTAGCTGTAAGACAATGTGTACCTGAATGAATCCCAGCATCATGAAAGGCTTGGATGATATGGAACTAACATGCAAACGAGAGCGTCTTTTGATGTGGGTAGTGAAAACACATTCTTGCTCCACGAATGACAACATTGTCGCCTAGTTGGCGCCACTATCGCGTAGATGGCAGCACTATCGTTTTTTAGAGGTGATGACTGACATATTGTTCTGTGTTACTACAGTGCGTATAAGATTAAGGTCACTATTTAAAATAGTCACTGTTAATAGCTGTTTCATATACATTTACATGATTAACTTATTCATCATCAGTCTGTTCCCGTCCACTGCTGGACATAGGCTTCTCCAATGGCACGCCACTGAGCTCAATCTTCAGTTCTTAGCATCCAGTTATGTCCAGTAATTATAATAGAGTGACACTGTTTGAACATTATTGAATATAATAAATTAAAAGCAAAATCATTTTTATCCAAATTTTATATTGACCTTGATATAATTTGTCGCAACAATTTCTCACGTGCTAATGCACTCTGATATGTTCAGAAACTATTAATAAATTTATATGTGTATATAAATTTAACGGCCAGAAATAATACAGAACCAAGGAATTAGCTCTGGCTTATTTTCGATTTCCAGCGTCTCCAATGTTAAACTTCGACAGAGAATGGTTTATTCCAATCGAAGGCTGCAAGTTTCGTAACAATTTATTCTGCGCAGCGCTCCTGGCGAGACTATTTCTCGTTGGTTCTCAGTACAGAATTATATACAGCTTAAATTTTTATAAGTTATATTATCATCGGTCCTTTTGTTCTTTTTATTACTGTACGCAGGGTCCCTCTCAGTATGAGAAACGGTAAGGATGTCTGCCACGCTGTCCAAATGCAATTTAATAGACGTTATACATATTAGAAAACATTATAGAGAACTCTCAGGTATTCTAGTTTGCTAACGATGCTTCTTGACGTGACATTTAAAGTTTTGCTTTACGCGCTTCGTAAGCTGCCGAGGCTACTTGAACAACCTTAGATCTCACTGAAAATCAGCGTTGTGATTTCCTGGTCGCAACTCATGCAGAATGAGTTCCTGCTCGCAGCTTTACTGCAACACAGTTGTCCTTTGAACTATTTCTGTATTGTAACTGTTTTTGGAATGTATTTTTTGTCTTTTACTTTTTATTTTATATTATCTTATGTTTTTTTCTGATAACGTGTCTAATTTTCTCTTTGTATACTGTTGTACCTGAATATGTTATGTTTTATTAAGCGAAGTTATTTTCTTTCTTTCTTAAAATGCATGTTTCGTTTTAAAAACCTTTGACGAATCTTAAGAATATTTTATGTTTACCTTATTCTCGCAAATAAGGACCTTTTGATTTGAATTTAACCAGATTTCAAATCAGAATAAGTGGGAGTGGGAGTGGGAGCCTTAATTCAAAACACCTAGGCTATCGCAGCTGTTAAGTTACAATATATAATTAGCGGTATACAGTGGGGGTAAAACATCTAGTATATGACTCATCCTGACGAGCATCATCGCCACACCTCTGTATCACTGCTGCGAAGCAGTATTTGATTGTATGTTTTGGTTGTGATCGTGTGGACTCTCATACTCAAACTTGAGGTATTCTAATCTGCATCTTTTTATCTATATAGTTTAGGTATCTGTGTAGTTGTGTTTAAGTATAAATATGTTGTCATAGATACGACACTCGAATTTCTAATTCCGAGCCGCGCTTTCGAAGCGATATTAAAAATAAGAGGGCACGATGGCTCTTTGAGTTATTAGTGTCGGCTTAGGCGGCTGCTGAGGTAAAAAGTCTTGACTACAATCAGCGCGGGCCGCGCGGCAATATCGCGTCACGAGTGTGTCAGCGGTGCTATTGAGGACGTCGCTTTGATTTGCCTTTCCCTACTCTCCTTTCACGTTTTTGTAATTTAGATATTTCATTCAAAGCGAAATATATTATGCTGTAAACATAAAATCGGTATAAAATGACTTAAAAGGAACATATTAGCATAATATGGCACAACTTCCATGCCAATAAAAATGCAATTCATGAGGCAGGCAGCGTAAACACGATATCGTTTGCTCAAATGCCGATTTAGCCGATCGCACAGTTTTTCAGTCGCAACGTTCACACATCATCCGATACGATAGTGTATTCCGAAGCGCATGTTTGACGCCTGATATAGACTAGTTCACATAGTTCTAGTACACTCGAATTTCCTTAGAATGTTGGTATTCTTGGATAAAAACAAAGCTGTTAAAAGATTACGGATATCCATGACACTTGCTAAAGTAAAGTGGAGAAAGTCAGAACTAAAATAAGGAGATAAGGTAAAGCAAAATATTCGGACTCTAATTTCGTTGCACCGAGCAAGGGAGCTGTAAATTTAAGTGGTAATTGCAGCTGTAAAATTTTTCCCTGGTCGTTTTTGTTAGAATAACATTTGAAATTTATGTAATTATACACTAGATGAAAATTATGTTAGATAGCGTTAGAGTAATGTATTCAATAAAATAACTATCCTTATTTCAATGAATTCGACTAGATACGATTGTAAAATGAAGTATGCTTTGAAACTCCCCCAGCTTCGTGAGAAATGTTTGGCCAGAAATGGGACATGAAATGAACCACAAGCAAAATGTGTGAATTGTGTTACGATATCGGATTCTAATCGATCGTCCACTGTTAATATTGTATCGGATAATGTGGAAACTCTTTTACGATCGCAGCAAGGCAAATGGAATAAAAATAAAACGAACAATTTACTTTCAATCCACACGCGGATAATACGATAAAAGTTAACGATTCGGCGCCATCCGTTACCGGCCCGGCATGCGACTGGGAACATTATGGTTTACTCTGTTTATTGTTGCGAGTACGTACCACACCACGTCCTTGCTTGGGATCCAAGAACTGAAGTTCGATCTCAGTGGCATGCTGTTGGTGAAGCCTATGGGAGGTGAGGGCAGTGGGCAAAACTGACGGGCGATGTTGGTATTGACAGTTTTAGTAGAATCCAGAAATGACGTCCATGTACCAGGTAGGTAGCTCGTTAGCTGTCGCTGAGCTCAGTGTTCTCATATATTACACGCTACAGTCCACGCTCTAGCCACGCCCAGCGGACGGCTTCGGCCTGCCAAGTTTGTCCGCAGGTGTAGGTGTTATCTTCAACAGGAATCTTGGCAAGTTTTAAAGTACATTAACAATGCAAATATAAAGTTTGTAGGATGGATAAAATTTCATGAAACGTGTTCAGCTGTTTTTTTACATTCCTCCCCCTTTTACCTTCTTTATGTAATCCTATAATAACAATAGCCTATTGTTTAGCAGGCAGTGTCGCACTCTGAGGGTACTGGGTTCAAGTCTTGGCGCTTAGCACCTCTTTGCAAAAATGTGTGTTTTAAAAATAATTTTCGATTACGATTGGGGAAAACATCGTTCAAAAAACAAACACGCCTTAGAGTTACCTACAATGTAATCTAAGATGTGTGAAGTCTGCCAATCCTTATTTGGCCAGCGTGGTAGACTTTGATCTTAACTTTTCTTATTCTGGAAGGGAACCCGAGTGTGAAGACAGAACGACGTGAAAGGTTGATGACGATGATGATAAGGCTATCCCCTGTTGACTAACAGTTACACAATGTCAGTTTAAAAAAAAATTACCTTGCAAAATATATAACAACTTTATATCTATCGTAAATATGTATTGCTTATGTCAAACGATTTTTCATCATTATTTAACCTAAGTAATTTTAATCTAACTTTTAATTAATTTTACCGAAAGCGAAAAAGTTTTATTAGGCAAGTTATATCATAATGAATAATACATTTCTTATTATTCATAGGCCCTGCGAAAACCTACGCAAGCTTATACAAGAATTTCATCGATCTTTTCGATCGGTCTTACACTAGTAACTTTGCTAATACTTTTGGATGAAAAAATATCAAACATGCAAATGTACAACAAGCTAAAAGGTAGAGTACTGAAAAAACTATCTAAAATATATTTATATGGAGCGTATTTTTTGACTGCCTACGCGGCATTAGGGACTTGCTGCACCTCATAGGTGAAGCGATTGAGATACATAATGATTATAAATGTAACGGCTTAACTCACGTGCGTTTTTCGGGATGGCCCGACTAGTTTCGGACCTATACGGGCACCCCATACTCATAAGCTCCCACCGTTTGCAGCGAGGTCGCGACGGAGACAGGAAATACATAATGATAGAGACACATAATCTTTCGTCAATCAATCATCTAAGGTGCCAGTGCTATGCAATCAATTGTATTGCAATTCATGTTGAAACTACTTATGTACGAGAGTACATTCATACATTGTGTGCATACGTTTTAAAACAAAATACAGCGGTTCTAGTATTGCTTCCAAGTGATGCAGAAATGTTTCAGCAGATGAACCTTGGCTATTACTCACTTTAGAATCCCTCTATTGCATGAAGTTTGCATTTTTGTCGGTGGCTTACTTGACCTAATGTGCCTATGTTCCTAAGCTGAAACGGAGGGCGTTTACGATACTCCTCCATGGTGACCGGTTTTGAGCTTCATGCTTCACGTCACTCCAAGTCAATTCGATGTTCATCGCCTTTCTCAACATGGTACGTCGCCAGGTGTGTTGTGGAGGGCCACAATTTCGTCTCCCATGAGGGGCCAATCAGGCGCTTGCTTCGGAATGTGATCGGAATATCTTCGAAGTGTGTGGACACTCCAACTTCATTACTGCCATTTGATCTGATGATCGATTGGACACTCATGGCATTTCTCCCAGAGATTTTTGTTGGAGATGATCTCGGGCCAGTAGACATCGCAGATACGGCGATGACAGCGATTAACGAAGACCTGGATTTGGCGAGAGATATCATGTTTTACCTTCAAGGTTTGTCAGTAGACAAGGGAAAGTAATATTAAATCCAGAGAAATTAATTATTAGAACAATAAATGAAGTGTCGAAGTGCTTGATTTAATTTCCAAATACCTATTATATACAGAATCTTACTATGATTGTTGTAGTTATTTATTTGTAAACATGAAAGGTTAAAAAACTATGTTAGTTATTACTATATATGTAAGCACTCGAAATTTTAACTCCTGGGTAGAATTGAAATTAGTTATTTATTAGTAGAAATTTGAAGCAATAATTAGAAAAATATTTACGCAGCGTAATTACGTAGCGTTTACTTAATTTAATGACATACTAATATACACTCGTTTATCGCTTATCTATATATAGTGCGACAAGTTATTCTTGTAGTTATTTGAAGCGAACGCCGCGGAAAATTATAACTCACAAGGTTTGTAAGGACGTTGCTTGGATTGCTCGACGTTTGGCCGACGAATGAAAAGCTTTGCTCTACTAATTATATCGACCTTTATTTGCCTTTTACTAAATTCTATATTTCTTTTATTAAATTCTATAAAAGTACAAATTTCTTTAAGCTTTGATATAATTGATAGCTTAAAAAAATAATCTAGTCTACACTTTGTAGACTTACGAACATTTATTTGATTTTGTAGACTCCTTAAATGAATTTACCAATTAGTCTATACTCGTAAATTTGAAAGACATGCACCAAGTTATATCACCAGCGAAGCTAAGCGTATCTAGGTGAATTTGAAAGACAACAACTAAAAGTAATAACTTAGTTGCAAGAGCATTCGGACTCGCGCTCCGGGTATCTTGAGTTCAATTATTGCAAATGTCACCCCTCTTCATTTACAGAACTATGTGCGTCTTAAAGATTAAATATCAGTTGCCGTATCCTTGTAGGAAAACATCGAGAGGAAACCACTTTACAAATTTCCTTAGAAAGTGCGTCTATTTAAAGATTTTCCAGTCTTTATCATCGCTTTAGGGCCCGCTGTTTGACCATATTATATTCCTTTGAAAGTACTAAATAATAACTATTTCTCCAGCCTACACCCGAAGTATAAGCATCAAAAGAATAAGTATCGTTCATGTATAAATGTATAGTGGCTGGAATTGAATCTTTTTATGAGCCTGGAGCTCGACATATTGTTGTTCTACTTATTCTGTGAAAATCTAGAATATAACGAAGCGTGGCAAGTCCCCAGCAAAGTAAGGGAATACTTAAGAAAGTTAAAAAATCGACGCCAATTTTTTCACGTACGCATCAAGCTAAATATCACTGAAAGGACCCAATTCCC